>LGRX02003810.1:0-99062 GCA_001247695.2 Cymbomonas tetramitiformis | reverse complement strand
GGGCTTCGATCCCCGAGTTGGCATACCCGACCACGTGTTTCCGGAGGGCGTCGCAGACCTGTATAGGAAGGGAAATAAAGTCCCATGAGTGCGGCGGAGACGCTGTCACGCCCGCGCGCGACTCCTCCGGAGGGCTTTGGACGCCCCGGTTCTCGACGTCACAGGTGACGACGGAAGTCGGCTCTACCAGCTCATGTCCCTCTCGGGAGATGGGCGTCTCCTGAACCGGACTCGACGGTGCCGCTGAGGGCCCCCGAGCGTCTGACTCCACGGGCCCTGGGGGCGAGGCCTGAACCAGGGCGAGCCTTTGGACTTGTGACTCTATGACCGCCTGCAGCCTCTCCTCCAGCTGGGCCTCAGCTGCCGCTCGCCGCTCCTCGGCGGCTACCTGCTGAGCGACGCTCTCGTCGACAGCCAACTGCCGGGCAGTCTCCCGGGCTTCTGCGGCCAGCCGGTCTGCAGCCCAGCGCTCTTCGACAGCGCGTCGCTCGGAGACCCTGCGTTCCTCGGCAACGCGCTGATCGGAGATCCTGCGCTCCTCGGCAGCTCTTTGACTCTCTTGGAGTTGCCGAGACAGCTGTTCCAGGCGAGCCTCGGCAGCCGCCTCCCGAGCTTGCGACTCCTTCTGCCAGGCTTCCTTCAGCTCTTGCAGGTCCTGACTGTTCCTGCTCGAAGTGGACTCCGGGGACGACGACGTGTTCCCTGAGGAAGTCGGACCGGAGTGCGGGGCCGATGGTGCTCGACTGGGCTTCCGGGTGCGAGGCACCGGGCGACTGGGGCCGCTCGGCTTAGGCGCCTGAGTCCTGGGCCTCGGACGTTCCGCGGGATGCTCTTCCTCTGATGAGGACGAGAGGGGAGCAAACCGGTTCGACCAGTTCCCACCGGGGGCTGCGGAACTCGGAGGTGCTGCACCTGACTTCCTAAGACCCCTGTGTGACTTCCGGGTGCAGCCGTTCATTCTGACGGCCGCGACGACCGCTCTCCTTACCTCCTGGAGGTCCGCTCCTTGGCGTACCAGCTCCCCTGGTCTGCTGGCGTTGATGGCAAAGACAGAGAATCTACACCTCCCAAGAGAGTTGTGAGGGTCCTCGCGCTTTTGCTGCATCAACACCCTGGACTCGGAGACTGACTGCTGGTGGATCTCCAGGCGATAAGCGCCGTCCTCGGAGAGCCCATAGTCCTTGAGCTGGAACCACATTAGCCCCGACAGCGGGTGGTCTTTCCCCAGGCGCTTTAGGCCTCGACGGATGTCCTGCCACATAGACTCCTGGTCGGAATCCGAGCAAGAGCTGACACCGGATGAGGTTCCCGCCTTCCTTACCGGACGGCGGGCACTCGTTCCCTGGGACGAGTCCGAGCTGACTGGGGTCGTCCTGGGGAGCCGGCGCCACTCGCGAAGACACCTCCTACCCATCTGGGTCATCCGGTGTCTCCGGGCTCCAACCCACCAGGTGCTCCTCTCCTTGGCGAGCATCGTCTGCTGGTGCCATGCCATGAAGACAGCTCCAGCTTGACGTCTGCCTCTGCGCCACAGACCCTGTGTCTGGACGACATGCTGGCGCCATGCTGCGAAAGCGGACTCGACTCGGCGCCGACTGCCTTTGTCAAACAAGCCTTGAAGTTGGGCGACCTGCTGGGTGACGTCATTCCACGCTTGGAATGCCAGGCGCTGGAGCTCGCGCTGATGCGCTGACTGGTCCGTCCTGGCCTTCCATGCGACCCACGCAAGCCGCGCTGTTGAGCGCTGACGAGATGGCAGGGAGACTCTCGCACGTCGTTGCGCTGAATTCAGCGCCCAGGTGCTCCATTGACGGAAGGCCAATGCGAGCATGGATTGACGTCGCTCTCCTCGCCAAGCCGGATTGGGCCGGATGCGAGACTCGCGCCCCCGTGACTGGACGACGTCTAGCCGCTCTGGGCGCCGGACATCATCAGACTCCCCTTCTGCTGGGGGGCTCCAGTCACTGGCTCGGTAAATCTCAAAGCGCCCTGGGGCACTGATGAGATTCCCTTGCTCGCTCCCCACGAGGGAAGAGAGGGAGGACGCTGCCGGTCCCGACGTCGGTTCCTGACGGACGACCCTACTGCTCGCACTCTTGCTGGACGCAGGGAGTGGGGAGAAGGGAGCCGCCGAGGGGTTCAACCCCTTAGCAGAGCGGTCCGAGTCCGACCCGGAGCCGGCGCCTGCCGCCGGCGGTGCCGGAGCCTCGGGCGACGCACGCTTCCGGCGCGCCGGCTGCCGTAGCGCCGAGCTCAATGCGAGCTCGGACACTGGCTCAGCCCCACTGTAGACCCTCGCTGGTGAAGGGGTTTTTGGTGGCGAGGCCCTGGGGGGCCCACCAGACAACCCTGGAGGGGCTCTCAGGGGCGTGCGCGCCGGTGTAACCTCGAGGGTTTCACCGACGTATTGGCGCGCAAGCGCGCGCCGCACTCCCCCCCCCCTCTCACGGGAGCGCCAATCCCGGCTGTCTGACCCGCCTGCTGCGCCCCAGAACTCCCCAGAGCCTGGGCCGGCTGGCAGGTTCGCAGTGCGAGACCCCGACCGACCGGACCCCACGGCCGAGCCGGGGGCGGCGCCGGCCCGACCCCCCCCACGCCGGCCCGACCGACCGAGGCATTCCTCCTCATCTGAATACATGGGCATAGTATGCGTGCTATGCGTGAGACCCAATTTAGCTAAAGCCGAAAGTGTACACGACACACGTGGCAACTAGCACCCGCCGATCTAGAAATTTACCACTTGCGCCCGAGCACAAGTGGCCACACCGGCCGAAGCGCGGAGATTTCCGGAAAGGAAGATCCTAGAAAGCTAAAGGCCCATGGGGGACATCAAACGTTGCACGCCCGCAAATTAACCAATTGAAAAGCGGTTGGTATGGCAACTAGTACCCGCTCCCAGGAATACGCCACTTGCGCGCGAGCACAAGTAAGCACACCGGCCGAAGCGCGGAGATTCCCAAATAGGGGGGACTAGAAGGCTAAATTAAAGGTAGGGGAAATCCCGAACCAACCCCGAATTTCAGCAAAGGCTTACGCAAAATTGAAAAATTTGCGCAGCGCTTCCGCCGCGAAGGGTCGGAATTGCCGAAAAACGGAGACGATTTGGTTTTCCGTACCTGCGAGTCCGAAAAGCACGTATGTGCGTGCTATGCGTGTATGCGTGCTAGGACTAAGGCAACGCGCGCACCTTAAAAGATTGTCGTCGGGCTAGATTCCTCCACTCCGACGCGGCTCCAAGCGACCTGGAACCCTCAATCCCACACACCACCGCGCAACAAGAACGAGAGCACAGGCATTCTCGATTTCGTAGTGCAAGTACTCGCTAGCTAATCGCACAAGGCGGGGCGGGTTGATCAGAATTTGCGCAAGAAAGACAAGGAAGCAACGTGAAAACACGAACTAATTACCATTTTGTAGGAGTCTACACCTTGACTTCTTCTCTTCTTTACGGTTTCGGACTTATACTATTCTACACTTATTAAACGACCGCACGAGGTATGATTACGTTAGGTCAACTACAAGACTTCGGTTTCGTAAATCTTAATAGTTATGCTTTTGCTTTCAAGTGTATGCTTTCAATACACAATATACAGCGGATACGGCTCTTACTTTTTATGTTACAATTCTCAGTTCAGTTCATCTCTCCGAAACGGGTTACACTTAGAGTTCTTATACATTCAGGAACTCTTTCCATAACTCAACTGTACTGAGTACTCCGTACAACAGGCTAGGCACCTCACATCAACATCATTCTGATCGGTCCTACTGTACTCCGTACTGAGTACTCCTGCGTTTTATACTTAGCCGTTTTTCTTGCTCTTGTGCTTGCCTCCTAGCACAATGGAGAAGCAGCCATGGCCGGGTGAGTGGAGGGGAGGCTGAATCTGAGCGGTGGGGAGGGAAGTCGAAGAATTAAGGGGGTATTTGGAGACGTTGAGGAAGGGGGGTCGTGGTGGGCGGGGAGACGAGCCGTGGGGGTGGAGGGGGAGGGAGGGGGGGACGGGGCTCTTCTCCCCTTGGGGGCACGGAACCATCTTTTATTGCAAGACTTTTGAAAGTTAGCCTTCTCTAGTTAGACAGTCCGTATGTCCGCCTTCCCAAATTATGCTATTCCGTTTCCGAGCACCCGGCACTGTGTTTTTTGTTTTTTGTGACTTTATCGTGTATATATATCCATTATATATATACCCTCACTTCACTCTTTCTGTCAGGTCATCGACCCACTTCACGCTAAGTGGTGTTTCGGTAGGCATCGGCTCGCTTTGGCTATTCGCCAATTCTAAAGTTCCTTCTAAGTGCCTTCCGGTTTGAGCGCATTAAACGCAGCCGATTTCCTTGTTTCACATCGTGGGCTGCCTACCGTCAACGAGATTGGTTCTCCACGATTTCCTTCTGATAAGGTAGCTGTCGCTAGCCTTAAGAAATATATGATATAATAGATAGTGCAAGTGTTTATTGAACAGTAAACACACGCACAGCTTATTAGCGGGTGATGAGTGCAGACTTCGTCAGAAGATACTGCTCTAGCACAACGCTAGCTCTTCTATACCGAATGCCTCCCATCTCACAGATGGTACCGCTATTGGGTTGTGAACCCGAGGCATTGGTTGAACGACTGATATCGGCAGAACGAATGATGCGTTCGCCCTATGATACCCGCATGCTTGTTCCGCACATGCTAGAAGCGAAGATGATTTCTTCTCCGAACCGTTCGGTACTTCAAGATAGTATCTTGCTTCGCCATCTTCGAGTCCGACTTACGGCCTCTCGATGACAGGTGTCATTCAAGTCTTTCCTTGAATAAATGACAGATGATGTGACTTATCATCTCGATGACATGTACAGTCATAGTCGACCGTACTGACGACTGTCTGTCATTATAATATATGACATGACTCGACATGGCATGACATGGTATGACATGTCTGACAGGTATGACACGTATGACATGTATGACATGTATGACACATGTGTCATCGGTCATAACCCTGACACCTTCGGCCAAACTTCCCTCTTTTCCTTTTGTTCCTTCACCCTGGCCGGCTATTTCCTTCCCATGTCTCAACAACGCCAATCAACCCTCGCAGAGGCGCTTCGATCGGCACGACGGGCTAGTGCTACTCCTTCTCCACCCCCTGGAAATTCTGGCACTACGACACCGGGTCCGACACTTGTTTTAATGCAAACGGAGTGGCCCTGCTTAACGGGATTGGACTTATAATCCTTTACCCGGTCTGCTCAACTCCTGAATTATTGGTCCAGTACGCACGCTTTGACGAACATCTGTCGCGATGAGTGAGAGTGGATTCGCCACGTACTAATGTGAAATTTATTTTAGTTATGTTTGTCAGGCATAACTTAGGATCACAACTCCGTCTACCTCAGTCGACGTCTCCGGTAGCTTCGGATGACTGGCCACAGAATCCGATGACTAACCACGGTCTTGGCAAAGGTAGCATTTAGCAGTTTTTATTTATCCACAGATATGATATCTCGCATATGTGCGTATCTGTGCAAGGGTATGATTTTGTACAAGGCTCACTACACCTTTAGCAAGGAAGGATCAATTTCCCGCTTCTATGCAACATAATGATAAAAACATTAAGAGCAAGGTATATAGATGATCGACATGTATTAGTATATATTACAAGAAGTAAGGGCATGAGGCTTAATATAATGTTTAGCCTTCATAGGCAGCTATCATGTCTGTTGCATTGGTCAGCTCTGTGGCTTTGACCCAGGTGTCATGCTCAGGGCCGTAGCCTGCATATCGCACTAAGTAGTGCTTGACACCTCTAGTGAACTTATCTGAGAGTATATGTGATATCTCAAACAGTGGTTGCCCTTCTTCGGTGATCATCTGTGGCAGAGGCAAAGGTGCCTGAATCGAGTCGTCATACAGCTCTAATCTGGATACAGGCTGTACCGGATGAATACGGATATCGAGGTCTCCGAAATCTAACTCGTATGCACGCCCATGGCTTAGCACTTTGGATATAGTAAACGGCCCAATATATGACTGCTTGAAGTGTCTGCCTGCCTCTGTCAAACCAGTCCATTGGATAAACTCGGTCCGTAAAAGAACTTTCTGCCCTACTGCATATTGCCGGGGCATGTGAGTCTTATTGAATCTGGCTTGGCTAATTTCTGCTGCTCGGGAAATGTTGTCTACCGCATTGGCATGTACAACCGAGTACTGGTCAAAATGATCTCGAATAGCATTCTGTATTGGAACAGGAGCTTCTGGCGGAATAGTGATTGCCAGGTCATGAGGCGAAAGTGGCTGCGCCATCGAGTCGAGATAGAATGGTGAATAACCAGTAGATGCAGAAACTGTGTTGTTAATTGCAAACTCCACCAGAGGCAACTTGTCCTCCCACGAATTGGCTGAAGCATCATTGCAACAACACCTGTGGATGAAAAAATACCATCTAATCAGTTTATAAACCAGAGGATGGTGAATATCGAATCATGAATCAACAAATTGAAAAGTACCTGAGGATATCCTCAATGAAGGCATGGCTCCTCTCATTGGCTGCATTCGACTGTGGATGGTGTGAAGACGTCATAGACAATCTCGTACCAGTAGATTTCCACAGTGTCTGCCAGAATGTAGAGGTGAATCTGGGGTTTCGATCTGAGATGATGTTCCTCGGAAGACCATGAAGCTTGAAGATATGCTGCATATATATAGAAGCAGTATGCTGAGCTGTCCAGGTCATGCTGAAGGGAATGAGATGACAACGATGAGAGAATTGGCACATTACCACAAATATACTGTCGTGCCCATTAGTGGTGATAGGCAGATCAGTAATCCAGTCAAGAGACACATCAAGCCATTTTGTCTTAGGCACACAATATCGTATATGTGACTGACCATAAGGTTTGTGTCGCCTCGTTTTCTGGCGTTGACAAACGGGGCACTCCCGAATGTACTGGATGGCTGCCGTCGTCATTCCTGGCCAATAATATCGGCTACGCAGTAGATGAAGCATGCGATTTTTGCCAACATGACCAGAAATAGTGGCTGAGTGGCACTCATGAAGGAGAATGTGGCGAAGCTGTGTGATCTCACCGTCATCTGTAGGGACTTTGGCTGTAGGTGGAATGTACAGCTGTCTGCCATATATGGTCTTACGATAGATCAACCCCTGAATGAGCTCGAAGCTGTAGCTGCTGACTGACTGTGATGAAGTCGATGATGTCAGCTTAGCCAATATAGTTTGTGCAAATGTGTCACGATCATACTCGGATATAATGATGTCGTGAAGCTGATGAGCTGATGAAGAAGATAAAAGAGCAATGAATGTAGGATCTGCAGATGGCATGACTGAAACTTCGCTGATGTCTATGTGTTGCAGACAATCAGTGAGTTCAAAGAGTGCAGAGATACGAGTGAGTGCGTCTGCAACCTTATTCTTCTCGCCAGAAATATGCTCTATTCGGAAGTTGTACTCGGAGAGCTCATCCAACCACCTCGCCTGTTTGGGGCTTAGTGTGGATTTAGACTGGAAATAAACCAGTGGCTGATGATCTGAGCGTACAATAGTCTCAGGAGCTCCCAACAAGATGTGGCGAAAGAATCGGAAGCCCTCCACAATGGCAAATAGCTCGAGCTCAGGAATAGGCCAACGTCTCTGTGTATCAGAGAGAGTGACGCTGTGATAGCCACACGTGGCTTCATACCTTTTCCTTGATCCTGGAGTATCACTTGACCAACGTGTGTGCCTGATCCATCGACCTCCATAATAGATGGCAGTTTCTGATCTGGAAGCTGTAGTACTGGAGCGTTTCAGATGGCACTTTTGAGGTTATCAAATGCCTGCTGCTGCTCAGATTCCCAGACAAACTCTGCATTATCTTTAAGGAGACGATTGAGCGGCTCGGCAATCTTGGAGAACTTTGGTATGAATCTCCTAAATTGACCGACCATGCCCAAGAATGACCGAAGGGATGACTTGCCATCTTTAGCCATACGGCGTAGAGGCTGCTTTCCAACGGTAGGACCATAAGACACTGGAGGCTGAATTGCCATGACTGCTCGGATTCTGTCTTCGATGATGGATAAGCCTGCTTCAGAGATGTGATGTCCGATAAAGTCTATAGATCTGACGAACAACTCCACCTTGGAAGGCCTGATGAAGAACTGGTGTTCTCTGCAACGCTGGAGAAACTGTCGGACATGACTCACGTGGCTGTCAAAGTCCGGACTGTATACGATAGTATCATCCATGAAAATGACAAGGAACCGATCGATGAAGTCGAAGAATGCCCGATTTCCTACACGTAGAGCTGTTGCAGGAGCCGATTGGTCAATCCGAAAGGCATAACTGTCCACTCATAGGAACCGTATCTGGTGCGAATAGCTGTTTTGTGAATGTCATCTGGATGTATAGGGATCTGATGGAAAAACTGATTGAAGTCAAATCTGCTAAACCATCGTGCACCTTTTAGCTGTTCAAGAAGGGTGTCGTGAGGTGGCAATGGATACGTGTCCTTAATTGTGATGTTATTAAGGGCTCGATAATCACAGCACATCCTCCACTACCCACCTGGCTTAGGAGCGAAAATGATAGGACATCCATATGGAGATGATGACGGACGAAGGATACCCAAGTCGACATATTTGATGATCTGTCGTTTGAGCTCTTCCATCATGGGCACTGGAATTGTACGTACTGGCTGCGATGGCGGCTTGTGCCCAGGTTCAATGTTGATTCGATGATAACCACCTTCAAACCGTTCTGGCCTATGACCAGCTGGAAGATCCTCCTGGAATATGTCTGAAAAGTCTTCCCTCATTTGATCACGTGCTGCTGTGACCTCTGGGTCTTCCATAGTGGTGTCTGAGTCTGCTGCTGCGAAGACCAGTTCACCATCGACCTCTGAGAGAAAGAAGAGATAAGCTACGGCTTCTTCAGCCGAACCACTGGATCGAATACGACGTAGGTGCTTTCTCATGGTGGTGGCACTGACCATTTCCATTTCAGGAAGGCCATCTGAGCCTGGAGTCTGTTCAACTCTGGATAATACTGTGCGAACACTGGAGCCTGATGAGTGCTTCCTAGTGGTCGTCAGATTTTTGGACTGGAAGTCAATGTGTGGATTTCTCCTCTCCAACCAATCTTGACCCAGGATGACAGTGAAAGGTTTCATGTCAATGATGTAGAAATCCTCTGTGTCCTTATACTTACCCAGCGTGAATGTAGCATTGGGAAGATAGGATGTGCAAGGTAGTTGGCTTCCTCCAGCCAATCCCACTGAGAATGAAGAAGAATCTATGGGTGTTATACCAAGCTGAGCAGCGAACTGTCTGTCGATGAAAGACGATGTAGCTCCTGGATCTACCAAGATGTGAGTATTCTGTCCAAATACTTTCTCTTTGTACAACAACAGCTTCTTCTGTGATTTCAGTTGTGCTGTCTGAGACTGCATCTGTGCGATGTGCTCTGAGGGAGTGTCCATTTGCTGAAACTGTAATGTCAGACTGGAAAGGACTTCTTCGGAGATACTCTCAACCCGGCCACTTGCTTCAGTGGCTTCTTCAGGCTGATTTACCTCGAGGGTGCTCTCAACACTGGTATCTGTGCAATACCCGGAGAGTTTCCCTGAGGAACTGGAGCTGAAGCTGGAGCTGGAGTTGCAACTGCTGCATTGATGCTGTGCTGACTCTTCAGCTCCTTAACCAGGGTGTTGATCGTATTGATAAGTTTGCCGGACTCATTCTTAGCACCCTGATTCTGTTGTTGCTGTCTCCTGAAAGGATTCTGAGTTGGTGGCTTGCCTTTTATGTCTTTTCCATCTGGGGTCTTGGTGGAGAAACAATCCTTTGTGACGTGATTGGTACGACCACAACGTTGGCAAGGCTGAGAAGGATTCTGTGATTTTCCTTTCCCTTTACCTTTGCCTTTTCCACCTTTCCCTTTGCTCCGATTCTGATTGGCATTTGAGTTCTGACTGCCATTCTGGCTCTGATTCCAGTTCCTGTTGGATTTGTCATATGGCTTTCTGCCACGCCCTTTGTCCTTGTCCTTTTTGACTGGGCCTCCTGATGACTGCTCCTTCTGCCCCCGATAGTGAAGGGTCTCTGACTGCTTCGAATGAACAACATAATTCAAGTCGAGCAGTATCTGTGTGGTTTGTTGCCACGACAGATTATTCCTTTCTTGCTCTGTTAGGAATCTTAACTGGAACTGTCTGCGGAGATCAGGGTCCATGTTGCTGACAAATCTGTCCTTTATTAACACATCGTTCAGATCAACTGCTGCTAAAGCAGCCAGTGACGTAAACGTGCGCAAATAGTCTGAGAAAGTCTGGCTCCCTTGAGTCAGTGCCATCAGGTGTTTCTTGGCCACTGATCTTTTATGGGGGTTGCCAAATTGACTGAGGAAAATCCTTCTGACCATCTCATATGTGGCATCCGGTTGCTGTGCCACGACCTGGAAATAGTGTCGGTCATTGGTTTGGATGAGAGTCAGGAATACTGTAATCAGGTCCTTGTCTGGTACTCCTGGATAAGTGAACTGAAAATACCGGTCCACTGTGTCCAACCAAACTTCTGCGTCCTGTCCTGCTTTAAATTCCTTAGGTAGTGTCATTTTCACCTTTGGAACCAAAGTGGGTGGAGCTGGTGCTGGAACAGAATCATCGTCAGGATCTGTAAAGACTATTGGAGCATTGTCTTCCGTATACTCATCTTCTGGTTCCTTCGGTTCATTCTGAGGATCCCTATATCTGCTCATATCGGGCCTCATACGACTGATATTGTCGAAGTATCCTATCTGGTCGAATCTGGTCTGAGTATTGTCATAACCAGCGATCCACTTGGGAACCTTGAACCGACTGTATGAATCATAGGAGCCTAAGATGTCAAAGAACCATGTTGCTGGATCTGGATTGATGGCTGGGATTTCTGGTTCTTCCTCTTCGAATACCACCATCTAAGAAACAAAACACAACACAAAAGATGCCTTCAGCTAACTGAGTGTGTGTGTGGTATATATATAGTATATATATCTATGTTATATACATATAGTATATCTGTATGTTTCTGTACATGTAGTATATTTGTACATTATAATGAGGTAATTATGTATATATATCCACCTTCTTCCCCCCTCAAGGAAGTGTGAACATAAGGCAGTTGTCAGTTGCCCTTATACCTCATATATAGCATGCAGTCCTTATAGGAAACAGCTGTTACAGTTTTAGGGTTACAGCCCTACAGTCTTTGGGTTGTAGCCCTGCAGTTTTTGGGTTGTTGCCCTGCAGTTTTTGGGTTGCTGCCCGAAATATTGTCATGTCTGTGTTGATTTCAGCATGACAAATATGCCAAACACGAAGTGTTTCCTATTTTATAGGTGGCATTTAGGGTATGTTACGTTACAGTGACCCTTATCCCCCACAGTGATGTTAGGGTGTTACTTGCAATCAGTAACCCTAAAATAGGTTAAATTAAAGCAGTATAAACATTTTGCAAAGATATTTAAGCAAAACTGCATTTAATTTTTCACTGTGTGTCACGTGGTTTTTTAGAGGTACGTTACACCCCTGACACACACACGTGATTTTAAGGGTGTTACAGGGTGTTACAAGTGCTGCATAAATCAGGGAATATTTGTTGATAGCTGAATAATCAGATCAGCAAAAAAAATCAACCCGATTTTTTCATTTTGAAATCATGCGTGGAGCATTTTTACGCATTTCGTTACAGCCAATATGTACACCCCTATATATTACACACCTAATATCTAGGGTGTTACACGAGATATGACCATGGTCATTATGTTTTTCTGATACCTTAATAGGTATAAAATCATAATTTAAAATAAAATGGGGTCGAAATTTCAATTTTGAAATTTATCGCCAACGATTTTCACCCATTTTGCACCTTTTTTGGCCATTTATTTTATTACCACAGTAATATATCTCAATGTGTGTGGAAGCTGCAAGTTACAGAAGTACTGCAACTTACTTCACTTTTGCACATGATAATTTTCATGGCATAATAGTGAATATCTCTGATTGTCAACATCTGTGGTTGATCATAATATGGGTTTTACTGATTTGAAACCCATGGAAGTTGATGCACTTCCTGATGATTTTTAGGTGTACCAACTATAAGCGGATTAACCACTTAAGTGATAACTTATCAACCTATGATATGTTTGGGCATATGTCTGTGCACTAAGAGCATATCAAAATGATATCTCTAGATTCCAAACATATCAGGACACAGCTTGATAATAATCTAAGCAGTTTAGCACAACACAATGTGTGTGTGTGTGTGTGTGTCCACAACAACCTATGTCAGTCAGTTCAATATATATCTTATCTGAGTAGGTACATGCTTTCTGTGCTGATCATTACTGAATCAATTGTCACAGTGCATTGAGGTTGTTGTTCTTGCTCCAGCGATGATATGTGGGACGAATGGACAATGCTCAGCAGTGACCAGCTGCTTATTTGAGCATTGTATAATACCTTCGGGTCTGGAGATTTCTCCATCCAGCCCTACAGCATGTGGGTTGATTCTGTCCCCATCTATCGCCATCACTTGACATCCAGCTGTTATCGTGATCAAGCTGGATGGTATCTATGTTATCATGCACATAGTGGACATTATAGTTGATCATTTCACTTACTGAGTCAGTGAATGTCATCATACATAGTAATGCCAGTGGTGTGTGCATTGCAGATACTTGCTGATAAGTACATGTAGGTGTGTGTGTGTGTGTGGAACTTTACTACACACTCACTTGTATACAGTTGATAATGGTATTACAATGTACCAAGATAATTCATCATGCAGGATGATCTGTATACCAAGTACTAACAATCCAACATGATATATATATCAGATTTAGTATTTATTGTAATCCGGCATACTCTCATTTACGATAATGAGTTGCTTGATTTATTTTACATGCAGTTCCGGTGAGCATTCCGTCCAGTAATCCACCATAGAACGTTCATGCTCTTCCCAAATCCTACGTCGGAGCATGACGAGCTAATTATGGTGTTGAGATTACCTTCAGGCACCTTACACTTACATGATTCCAATATAGCTAACATGCACTGCAATATGCCTTGTGCAATGTACTATGTATTGTGATACTATTCCAGTTGTTATCGTGATCAAACTGGTAATATGTATTACAGCTGATAGCGTGGTCAAGCTGTATTAGTGATGCATGCACAATTCACAGTGTTGCAGTCACTCAGTATATAATGTATATGTAGTGTAATCTGTAATGCATATATGCTGCATGCACTCATTATATACTGCATGTTGGTGTATACTGCAAGTGAAGTATATGTGCATGTGTGTGTGTGTGCTGCAATCATTGCAATCTCCGCACACTCTAATCTTGCACACATTACTATATTGCTGCTAAGTATTCATGATCTGTCATGTAGATGTACACAGCATTCATGCAGTTCAAGCTCTTGATTGCAAGTAAGTATACAAATCTGACAGTGAATAATTTGCAATATCTCAGCAGTCATCAAAGTATTGTGTGACATGCTGCAATATGGTCATCATGCGTCCATACATGAGTATCCCTGCAAGTATACACGTATTTTGCAGAGGATATTACGACGCGCGCATATAATGCGCAGATGATTATCGCAACTATATTGACATCGTCATCATAAAACTGCAAAATGACTGTCGTGCGCTGCAAGTGATTTATTACAATCGTGCGCGCTGTTGATGAAGAGCACATATTGTCGCCATATACTTAGCACATGATACGAGTGCTAATTTGCGCGCGGATCATGATTCCGCTGATGTTTTCCGTGCCCGCATCTCATGCTGCGTAATTCTTACAGCTGCGAATCATTCCTGCGCGTGCATATGATTGCCGCGCATACTTCTCGCTGCGAATCATTCCTGCGCGTACATATGATTGCCGCGCATACTTCTCGCTGCGAATCGCTTTTGCGCGCATATGTGATCGCCGTACATACATTTCTTACAGCTGCGAATCGCTTCTGCGCGCATATGTGATCACAGAGCGTTTGTATGCCGCATGCACACCTTGATGCGCAGTGTATACGACGCTCAGCTGTTGTGTACGATTCTGCGAATGCGACGATTATCCTCGCGCTCTCTATTCGCTTTTGCAGCGGTCGGATATATGCAGTATATCAAATATTCGTGCTTATTCGATTGCGTCGCCAGATATGCTTTGCGCTCCGCAACCTGTAAACACAAAATTATTGATATCTACGCGTTGCACTCACACTTGAGTTCTCGTTTCTCGCCTTAACGATCGAATACCAATGATAAGGTAGCTGTCGCTAGCCTTAAGAAATATATGATATAATAGATAGTGCAAGTGTTTATTGAACAGTAAACACACGCACAGCTTATTAGCGGGTGATGAGTGCAGACTTCGTCAGAAGATACTGCTCTAGCACAACGCTAGCTCATCTATACCGAATGCCTCCCATCTCACAGATGGTACCGCTATTGGGTTGTGAACCCGAGGCATTGGTTGAACGACTGATATCGGCAGAACGAATGATGCGTTCGCCCTATGATACCCGCATGCTTGTTCCGCACATGCTAGAAGCGAAGATGATTTCTTCTCCGAACCGTTCGGTACTTCAAGATAGTATCTTGCTTCGCCATCTTCGAGTCCGACTTACGGCCTCTCGATGACAGGTGTCATTCAAGTCTTTCCTTGAATAAATGACAGATGATGTGACTTATCATCTCGATGACATGTACAGTCATAGTCGACCGTACTGACGACTGTCTGTCATTATAATATATGACATGACTCGACATGGCATGACATGGTATGACATGTCTGACAGGTATGACACGTATGACATGTATGACATGTATGACACATGTGTCATCGGTCATAACCCTGACACCTTCGGCCAAACTTCCCTCTTTTCCTTTTGTTCCTTCACCCTGGCCGGCTATTTCCTTCCCATGTCTCAACAACGCCAATCAACCCTCGCAGAGGCGCTTCGATCGGCACGACGGGCTAGTGCTACTCCTTCTCCACCCCCTGGAAATTCTGGCACTACGACACCGGGTCCGACACGACCGAGACGGATTGTTTCTACCGCGTCTCTACGTTCGCGTCCTTCCTCGTTGCGTCCTTCGCCCACGCCTTTCATGTTCTTCAACGACCCGTCGGTCCTCTTGTCCACGCCGGTGGAGGAGGGGAGGGAGGACGAGTACTTTGAGCAGTTGTCTTATGCTTTCACGTACTCCGCCGACATCGTCACCATTTTGCGTCCTGGAGGGTTTCACCCTAAGAATGGCTTTACTCTTGACAACGACTCCGCAGACACCGATTTTACTGCTTTGCTCGCGGCCTTCAGACATGTTTTGTACCCTGTGTCCTTCACGGAGTTCTCCAAGCTCCTCGATCTCGAGCACGACTACGACTTTTACCACGTCGTTCTCAACGAGATCATCTTCACGATCCGTCCAGTCCTACTTCGTGGGACGGCATTGTCCCTCTACTCCGAGGCTGCGCGCTCCCATCCTGGTGACGGCCGCTACATTCTCCAGCGACTACGGTTTGAGGTCGAGGGCGTCCCTGACTCCGACACCGACCGCTACTGGGTGAAGATGCGTTCCGTCATCATCGACGAGCACAAAGCTGCATCCGCGAGGCCATCGGGTGGGTGTGCACGCGGCACCGTCTGTGGGCTTCGACAGGGACAACATGAAGGCGAAGCCCCTCTGCCACCGCTGCCGCAAGGCGGGCAAGGGCGACGCCTATCACGCGTACCGCGACTGCCCTCTTGGTGGGCGCCAGCATTCGTCGTCCACGGCGGCGGCCTTCTGCATTCCTATTGAGGAGGAGGATGCGGAGGGTCTCCACACCCTGGCACTTGTACAGGTGTTCCAGGAGGCTGCAGATGATGGACCTGAGGCCTTCGCCCGTGCGGCGTCGGCTTACGGTCCTCCCGCCGTGCTTTCCGCGGGCGGGGTTGGCGGCATCGACGTGTCGGCCTATGGCTTCAGCGTGCAGCCTACGGCTGACAGCACGGACGACGAGGACATCTTGCGGCGGCTTTGTGGGAGGCTACCACTCCAGTTTCTTCACTTCTTTACACTTTCGGGTTTATTCTATACTAACTCTCAAACGACCGCACGAAGTACGATTTCGATACTACTGCGGTCAACTATCCGGAATACGGTTTCGTTATTCGTTTCAAGTATGCTTTCAATGTATGCTTTCATTACACATATACAGCGGTTACGGTTTTGTACACTTATTATGTTACACTTTTCAGTTCAGTTCTCATCCCCGAAGCTGGCTGCCATAGAGTTCTTAAGCATCATGAAACTCAACTCGGAACTCAACTGTACTAAGTACTCCGTACAGCGATCTAGGCACCTCACACCAACATCATTCAGATCGCTCCTACTGTACTCCGTACTGAGTACTTTTATAGTTGTAGTTGCTTTTTGTACTTAGCCGTTTTCTTAGCCCGTTTACTTGCGTCTCTGGCCCTTGTGCTTGCCTCCTAGCACAGGCTTGATGCCCTCACCTCTGAGGTTCAGGCCGCCCAAGACAAGGTACGTTTTACCCATGCATCTCTCATTCCTGGGAGCGGGGCGGAGGGGCATGCGTCGGCTCTGGTGTGTGGCCCTACCGTTGCGGCGGGGATCACACCGGAGGGGCAGGTTCCGGCAGGTGGTGCGGCGGCATCGGCGTCCTGCTATGCCTGTCTCGCAGGTGGAGGATGTGGGGCCCGCGCCAACTCAATCGGCGCGGGTGACCACCACGGAGGCGACATGCGGTGAGTTCGGATGCTTCGTGCAGACGGTTAATCACGCCGCCGTCCACCCGTCTGACCTGACAGGCTATGACACGGACGACTACGAGGATTTCGTGGACGGTACTTTCGCGGTGAAGCCGCGGGCTCCGGCCGGTACTGTCGGGTGCGGTGTGCCGCCTTTCGGCTTTGGCAAGCCGGCGATCGGGGCTCTCGCGGTGCTTTCCCTCTTCTGCATTTCTTTTGCAGGTGTGGCTGTTTCGGCTTCCACGGCTTCTGCTGTGTCAGCTTCTGCATCGGCTACGGAGATGCCTTCGCCTGGTGGTGATCTCGATTGGGAAACTCCGGAGTCAATTTACTTTACGAATGATTTTGTTGAATCGGTGATGCCGGCTCAGGGTTTCTTATTGGCTCGCAGTGTGCCGCCACTTCAGTCGCCTGAGCCTCCTGGCAGACTGAGCTTCCTAGCCTTTCAGGATTCAGCTCAAGCGGATTTGTGTTACGGCATGGGATCCTATTACGGTATGGCTCTGTGCGAGAGCGGTCCTTTCGGGGATCCTCCCTACGGCATGGGCTTGAGTGGGGCCACCGTTGGCTTTTATGATGCCGTCGGCTGACCTCTTGATCACTCTGGAGGCACACCAACATGGTGGTGTGCAGAGCTCCTGTGACCTCAACAACTTCTTCAATCTGGTTTATGTTTTCCTTTGACTCCTTTATATTCTTCAATCTGACTTGCTAGCACGGTTCTTTTCACTAGTTTAGCGGAGCCTTACTTGCCCGTATGTTTCTGCTCACGTGCTACCTTGAGGGTTCCAATTTGTGTATCAGAATAGTACAGTTGGATTAGCAGTTGGGACTTGTCACCCTGGCTCCTGCCCTAACAGCTTTACATTTTCTGACTCTCCTAGTCAGTCACCACCCACAGTGCTGGGGTGGTGTGCTGA
Organism: Cymbomonas tetramitiformis; assembly: GCA_001247695.2. Taxonomy (NCBI): domain Eukaryota; kingdom Viridiplantae; phylum Chlorophyta; class Pyramimonadophyceae; order Pyramimonadales; family Pyramimonadaceae; genus Cymbomonas; species Cymbomonas tetramitiformis. The sequence goes on along the minus strand of LGRX02003810.1, from coordinate 81,354 downwards.
AATCTGTATAGGCAGCCCTGACCGGGAGTCCCGGTGCAGGCCCCTATGACAGACTCCTAGGACCAACACTGGACTGCTGACTGATTTGTAGGTTCGTGCTGTGACACACGCTGTGTCACAGGTAGGCTAGACTCCGAGACCGTCCGAGACCGTTCCGGGTATATCTAGCTTATGGTTTATTTATCTTATACAGTTTATCCACACTCAGTACGGGACTATCTGATATCTGGTGTACTAGGATATTCCGGTAGAATATGCTCAGGTGAGATTCGAGGTGTTGGCAGCGTAGGTAATAAAACTAAATGTTCTCTATTTACTACAGGTCATTAACTCCCATGCTGTCATCCGCCATCAAAACGACATTTTAATTCGGCTTAATTTGGCGTGAAATACCCCCAAATTAAGCCGAACCGGCCCCCATATGATAAGTTTCATTTCATATTCCAACCAACAACTGTGTAAGCCGACGCATGGTGCATATATATGAACACCCGCATCCAACGAATCAAATAACGAATATGCATTGTCGCATCACGACGGGTCAAAACAAACGAGACAGCATGGGAGTTAATATATCGAATGCAAGATTCCTCTTTTGGCAGCGTCCTTTTCTCGCAGCTTCCGGAGAGCGGGAAGAATGTTTGTTTGAAGATGTGGGAACTCCTGGATCTTTACATTCAATGATGAGATAGCAAGTTTTCTGACTCTAATGAGGACTGGTTTGGGGTGTATTGGGGGATTGTTGGGGGTAATGGGGGATGGTTTTGGGGGTAATGGGGGATGGTTTGGGGGTAATGGGGATTGGTTTGGGGTGGGTTGGGAGATGGTTTGGGGTGTGAGGGGGTAATGGGGATGGTTTGGGGGTAATGGGGGATTGTTTGGGGTGTAAGGGAGAGTAATGGGGATAGGTTTGGAGTGTGTTGGGGGATTGTTTTGGGGGTAATGGGGTAATGGATGGTTTTGGGGTAATGGAGGATGGTTTGGGGGTAATGGGGGATTGTTTGGGGTGTAAGAGGGGGAGGGGGGGGAGATTGGTTTGGGGTGTGTTGGGGATGGTTTGGGGTGTGAGGGGTGTGAGTTGGGAAAACACACCCCAAACCAATCCCCATTAACCCCCCTTACACCCCAAACAATCCCACATTTTACCCCCTTCCCCCTTACCCCAAAATCCCCACCCAACACACCCCAAACCAAGAATCCCCATTACCCCCATTACCCCAACAATCCCCCAACACACCCCAAACCATCCCCCATTACCCATTACACCCCAAACAATCCTCCATTACCCCCAAACCATCCCCCATTACCCCCACCCCCCACCCCCCTCACACCCCAAACAATTCCCAACACACCCCAAACCAATTCACATTACCCTCACCCCAAACAATCCCCATTACACCCCATTACACCCCATTACACCCCATTACACCCCAAACCGTCCCCCATTACCCCCCAAACAATCCCCCACACACACCCCATTACACCCCATTACACCCCATTACACCCCAAACCATCTCCCATCATTACACCCCAAACCATGTCCCAACACCCCCTAAACCATGCACAAACAACCCCCAAACCATGTCCCAACACCTCTCATACAGTCGGTACAGGCTGGCCTGTACCGGTGGCGGACTCATACCGCGGGCGGGTCATGCCAATCGGTACAGGCGGGCCTGTACCAGTGGAATCGGTACAGGCGGGCCTGTGCTAGTGAAATCGGTACAGGCGGGCCTGTACCAGTGAAATCGGTACAGGCGGGCCTGTACCGAAATCGGCCGGTATATACCAGCGGCGGGCTCATCTCGTAACATATATATATATATATCACACAACACACATCCAATTTTGAAGGTTTTTGTTGGTGTGGTGTTTGTTTTGTAGATGGCTGTTCCAGCAATAGATGCAGATCCAGCTAATTGGTTCTTTGACATCATGGGTACATATGATGCTTACAGCAGATTTAAAGTCCCACGATGGTTGACTGGTTATGCTGATACACAGACCCGATATGATAATATAGGGTACTTTGATAACATCAGTGGAATGAAACCAGATATGAGCAGATATAGGGATCCAGAAACAGAACCTCAGGATCCAGAAGATGAGTACACAGAAGATTTTGCACCGCCCATCTTCACAGACCCAGATGATGGACAGGTACACTCAGCATCAGTTCCAGCAATACCCATACCTAAGGTGAAAATGAATCCACCGAAGGAATACAGGGTCGGACAGGATGCAGAGGTATGGATAGAGACAGTGGGTAGATATTTCCAGTTCACCTATCCAGGAGCAGCAGACAAGGATCTCATCACAGTTTTTCTTACCTTCCTCCAGAATAACGACAGACATTTCTTTCATGTCGTGGCAAAGACACCTGATGCCACATATGAAGAAATCAGGACCATATTCCTCAGGCAGTTCGGGAACCCCCATAAGCAGTCAATTGCCAAAAAACATTTGATGGCACTGCAACAGGGTAACCAAACATTCTCAGATTACCTACGTACATTTACATCACTGGTTTCGTTAGCAGCAGTGGATTTGGAGGATGTCCTGATAAAGGATCGGTTTGTCAGCAATATGGAATCAGATCTCAGAAAACAGTTCCATCTCAGATTCCTCACAGAAAATGAAAGGAATAACCTGTCGTGGGCACAAACCACACAGGTATTGCTCGGCTTGAACTATGTAGTTCATTCGAAGCAAGCAGAGACCCTGCACTATAGGGGTCAAAAGGAGCAGTCAGGTGGTCCAGCCAAAAAGGATAAGGATAAAGGTCGTGGCAACAAGCCATATGACCGTGGCAATCAGAATCAGGCCAACCAGAATTCCCAGAAAAATAAAGGGAAAGGCAAAGGAAAAGGCAAGGGAAAAGGAAAAGGAAAAGGATCAGTATCATCTTCTTCTTCTTCCCAGTCTTGTGAACGTTGTGGTCGTTCAGGTCACATAAAAAAGGATTGCTTTTCCACAAAGCCAGCAGATGGAAAAGCCATAAAAGACAATCCTCCAGCTCAGAATCCTTATTGGAATCAGAATGGAGGACAGCAGCAACAGAATAATGAGGGTGGCAAAAGTGAGTCTAACAAGCTCCTAAAAACAGTCAACACCCTGGTTAAGGAGCTTCAGAATCAGCAGAGCATTAATGCAGCAGTTGCAGCTCCAGCTCCAGCATCAGCTCCAGCTCCTCAGGGAAACTCTCCGGGTACTGCACAGGTACCAGTGATGAGAGCACCCCGGGGATAGATCAGCCTGAACATGCCACTGAAGCAAGTGGCCGGGTTGAGAGTATCTCAGAAGAAGTCCTATCCAGTTTAACATTGCAGTTCCAGCAGATGGATACTCCCTCAGATCACATCGCACAGATTCAATCACAGACAGCACAGCTGAAATCACAGAAGAAGCTGTTGGTGTATAAGGGGAAAGTATATGGACAGAGTACTCATATTTTGATAGATCCTGGAGCCACATCGTCATTCATCGACAGACAATTTGCTACTCAGCTGGGTATATCACCATCAGAAGCATCATCATTCTCAGTGGGGTTGGCTGGAGGAAGCCAATTACCCTGTACATCCTATCTTCCCAATGCTACATTTACGCTGGGTAAGTATAAGGATTCAGTGGACCTATATGTTATTGATATGACACCCTTCACAGTCATCCTGGGACAGGATTGGTTGGAGAGGAGGAATCCACATATTGACTTTCAGTCCAAGAACATGACGATCACCAGGACACACTCTTCAGGTTCCAGTGTTCGCACAGTTCTTTCTAGAGTTGAAGATACTCAGAAATCAGATGGCCTTCCTGAAATGGAACTGGTCAGTGCCACCACGATGAGAAAGCACCTGCGACGTATACGATCCAGTGGGTCGGCTGAAGAAGCCGTAGCTTATCTCCTTTTTCTCTCAGAGGTTGATGGTGAAGTGGTCATGACAGCAACTGACTCAGACACTACCATGGAAGACCCAGAGGTCACAGCAGAACGTGATCGCGTCAGAGAAGACTTTTCAGATATTTTCCAGGAGGATCTTCCAGCTGGCCACCGCAATATATCGGGTGGTCACTGAATAGTTTGATACAAGTCTCCACTGATTATAAAGATAAACGAATATATAATGCATCTGTGACCTAGGTATCTGTCACCAAGTACTGTACGAGTACTGGCACAGTCGAACGGAGTCATGCAAGTTATGACCTACGGTGCACTGAATCCAGCACGACAGTATATTTGTGGTAATGTGCCAATTTACTCATCGTTGTCATCTCATTCCATTCAACATGACCTGGACTGCTCAACATACTGCTTCTATATATATGCAGCATATCTTCAAGCTCCATGGTCTTCCGAGGAACATCATTTCAGATCGAGATCCCAGATTTACTTCTTCATTGTGGCAAACGCTGTGGAAATCTACTGGTACGAGATTGTCTATGACGTCTTCACACCATCCACAGTCGAATGCAAGCAATGAACGAAGCCATGCCTTCATTGAGGACATCCTCAAGTATTTTACATTTTGTTTGATGCATAATTCACCAACCTCCGGTTTATAATTACTGATTAGAAAGTATTTTTTTCTCGGGTGTTGTTGCAATGATACTTCAGCCAATTCATGGGAGGACAAGTTGCCTCTGGTGGAGTTTGCAATCAACAACACAGTTTCTGCGACGACTAGTTACACACCCTTTTATCTCGACTCTATGGCGCAACCACGTTCGCCTCATGATCTGGCAATCACTATTCCGCCAGAAGCTCCAATTCCAATACAAAATGCTATTCGAGATCACTTCGACCAGTACTCGGTTGTTCATGCCAATGCGGTAGACAACATTTCCCGAGCAGCAGAAATCAACCGAGCCAGATTCAATAAGACTCACATGCCCCGACAATTTGCAATAGGGCAGAAAGTTCTTCTACGAACTGAGTTTATCCAATGGACTGGTTTGAGGCAGGCAGACACTTTAAGCAGCCATATATTGGGCCGTTTACCATACCCAAAGTTGTCAGCCATGGACGTGCTTATGAGCTAGATTTCGGGGACTCTCGACATTCGTATCCATCCGGTTCAGCCTGTATCCAGAATAGAGTTATATAATGACTCGATCCAAGCACCTTTGCCTCTGCCACATATGATCACCGAAGAAGGGCAACCATTATTTGAGATATCACACATTCTCTCAGATAAGGTCACTAGAGGTGTCAAGTACTATTTAGTGCGATATGCAGGCTACGGCCCTGAACATGACACCTGGGTCAGAGCCACAGAGCTGACCAATGCAGCAGACATAATAGCTGCCTATGAAGGCTAACAATATATTAAGCCTATTGCCCTTACTTCTTGTAATATATACTAACACATGTCGATCATCTATATACCCTGCTCTTAATGTTGTATCATTATGTTGTATCAGGAGCAGGAAATTGATCCTTCCTTGCTGAGGTGTAGTGAGCCTTGTACCAATTCATACCCTTGCACAGATACGCATACATGCGGGTACCATATCTGTGGATAATAAAAAGCTGCTATACTGCCTTTGCCAGACCGTGGTTTGTCATTCGGATCTTTGGCCAGTCATTCTGAACTGCCGGAATGTTCTGAGGTAGATGGAGTTGTGATCCTCAGTTGTGTTTTGACACACATGACTAAACGAATTCACGTTAGTACGTTGTCGAATCCATCTATGAAATGTTCGTCAGAGCGCGCGTACCGGACCGAAAAAGGAGTTTGGCAGATCGGGTGAGGATTTAAAGTGGACTCATAGAGACCCTCCGATATCTCGTAAGCAGCGCCTTCTCCGACTGCATTAAGAATCTTATCCAAAGTTCCACCGTTGATCCTCCATAGCAGTTCCAGGAGGGGAGGAAGGGGTGGATGCACTATATCGCCGTGCATCGTTCGTTAAATCGTCGATAGCATCGTTCGTTAAATCGTCGATAGCATCGTTCGTTAAATCGTCGACGGCAAGCGCTATATCTCTCCGTAACGTAAACCTCGGAAGATACCCTGAGCGTCACTCTGAAATACGAAACGCCAAAGCAATCAGGGGGGCTACATCCTAAGAAATGTAGGGCTATATGCCTAAGGTGAGGGTTTAAAGTGGACTCAGTTCCCCCCGATATCCTAAAACACCTTGAGGGACGCCTCATCGGTGTAAGAAGACTGACCAGTTCATCAACAAAGACATCAAAGACATATATAAAAGGTATGCACCCTATATTGTGAGGTCACAACACTTCTAAGAGGGGAGATCTGTCAGGGATATGACCGATGACATATGTGTCATACATATCATACCTGTCATACCATGTCATGTCATGTCATGTGTCATAATGACATACAGTCGTCAAGTATTGTCAGTACGGTCGACTATGCCATGTACAGTCATAATGTCTGTCATCCACCTAAGGTGAGTGACATCTGTCATCGAGAGGCCAAGTACATGGCATCGAGGTGGCGAAGCAAGACAAGTTCTTGAAGAACCGAAGTGTCCTGATAAGACGCGTCTTCGCTTCAAGCATGCACTGAACAGCATGCGAGCATCAATGGCTATATCGACCAGCCGATGCGGGAAGTTCACCTAGTGCTCTCGGGTTCACAACCCGATGGTGGTAACGCATGAGATGCGTGAGAGCATTAGAGATATGAGGAGCATTGGGCTCAAGCAAGCACTTCTGGTCAACAGACTGCTGCACTCATAACCCACCAGAATATTGCGTTTTGCTGTTACCGTTCAATAACAGCAGCGTCACACATATTTTTCGCATAGAACCGTGACAATACCCCGTACGAGCTCGATGGGAGGCTTTTCAGATGTTACCCCGAGAGCGCAGGGAAAGTGCTGCGCAAGATCACGCAGGGGGGTTGGAGCCTGATTGGGAGAGTGAGGCTCACCAACTGTGGAGGACAGCGCAGGCGTTGCGGGAACATAGCGGTGCTCCATCGAGGAGGAAAGGGCGTAGACGGCGCGCGCCAGCAACTGCAGCTCCGGTGGTAACGGCGGAAGGGGAGTAGCATGGCAGCAGGTACAGCTGCTTCAAGAAGGAGCAACCTGCGATACCAGCAGCACCTGAGCAGATGCGGAGCAGTGGTGAGGACAACGAGGCCGAGCAGCGGAGCCGTGGTGAGGACGACGAGGCCGAGCAACGGAGCAGCGGTGAGGCCAAGCAGATCAAGCAGACCGCAGCACAGCCGAACCCTCCCGATGAGGAAGACGCTGAGGAGGTCCCACAATGGATATGGGACGAGCTGGCGGAGCTAAAGAAGGCATATCAATGTGGACGTGGTGGGCATGGAGCTCCCCAAGGGCGCCGTGGACCGCGACCACAAATCGCCGCTGCGCGTGGACCCTGAGTACCGTGATGGCGCACGACATAAGAGGTGCTACAAGCTGTCCATGGAGGAGTTGCGACAACTTCGTGGACAACTGGACGAGCTCTTGGCGAAGGGTTAAATCCGCCCCTCATCCTCACCTTGGGGCAGTCCAGTCTTGATGGTGCCCAAGCCCTCGAACCCTAAGGAGCTACGGCTAGTGATTGATTACCGCTAGATCAATGAAATCACCGTAAAGGACCGTTATCCTCTTCCCGATGTGCAGTCTCTCATTGATGATCTGCAGGGGGTGACTATCTTCTCCACCGCAGACGCTCTGAGGGGATTCTGGCAGGTGCACATGGAGGAGGACGCAATCGAGAAGACTGCAATGACCACGCCGTTCGGAGCTTATGAGTGGCTGGTTATGCCCATGGGGTTGTCGAACAGTCCTTCTTGATGTTGGCAGCGTATGATGCAAAGCTACCTAGGACACCTCTCATTCGTGAGGGTGTTCGTGGACGACATCATGATCTTCAGCAAGAATCCAACTGAACACCTCGGTCATTTGAAGCAGGTGCTGGAGGTCTGTCGTCAGAACAAAGTCCGGCTGAAGGAATCGAAGCTGCGGTGCTTCAAGCGCTCTGTACGGTTCCTCGGGCATGTCATTGATCGTGAAGGATGCCGACCCCAGCAGGACAAGATCGCAGCGGTGAGGGATTGGCCCAAGCTGGAAACTATCAAACATGTGCGACAGTTCCTGGGTCTGGCCGGTTTCTACCGCCGGTACATCCAGGGGTTCTCCGATCTGGCTCACCCATTGACCAAGCTGACGAAGAACTTAGTGCCCTGGGAGTGGGGCCCAGAGCAGGAGTGGGCGTTCGAGCGGTTGAAGACGGTGCTGACCACAACCCCTACGTTGATCCTTCCAGATCAGAAGGCAGCTCATGATGGCACGAGCCCATTCGTCGTACAGACGGACGCTAGTGCGGTGGCACTGGCTGGGGTACTGATGCAGGACCTGGGGAAGGGCCTGCAGCCGATCGCCTTCGAGAGCAAGCAGTTCTCATCAGCGGAGCAAAATTACCATGCAGGGGAACGGGAGTTAGCAGCGATTCATCACTGCACGACTCAAACATGGAGGCATTACCTTATCTTCACGGAGTTCCGACTCATGGGAGACCACGCGCCGCTGAAGTGGCTCTTCTTCTCTGAAGTGGCTCCAGGCCGGGAACTCAGCAGGCGACAAGCGAGGTGGTACGAGGACCTGGTGGAGGTGGGCGTGCATGCGATGGAGCACGTGCCAGGGCGCACGCTGGTGGTGCCGGACGCGGCCTCTCGCCGACCAGACTATGTGCAAACCTCAGCAAGAGAGGGGCTCAAGGAGGCAGGATACGTGGACCTGAGCACCGACCAGCCAGTGTCAGCTGAGGACGGAAGGCGAGCAGCAGGTGCCAAGGGGAAACCAGTGGAAGTACTCAAGGCCAAGGCTGAGGTGAATGCAGCGGTGGAAGAGAAGAAGGTGGAGAAGGAGGACCCTAGCTCTCCCTTGGATGCGGGGTTCAGCTCATCATACGAGGAGGACGAGGAACACCCACCAGTGAGCCCTCCAATGGTGACAGGGAAGCTGACGCAGCTCAATGGACTGTGGTGGGCGGAGACCCCCGACCTGTGGCGCGACGCTATGGACACAGTAGCCACGATGGCGGATTGCGGAAGGGGACCCAGAACCAAGGATTGGGGGGCACGGACCCAAGAACCGTAGAGGGGGACCCGGACCCAAGAACTGGGGGGCACGGACCCGAGAACCGAGGGCTTAACAGTCCGATCTTGTCACAAAGTGCATGCTAACCCCCTGACTATGTACATAAGGGCACGCAGGACAGCCTAGCGAGGACGTAGGCGCGCCTAAAAGGGGGGGAGAGTTGTACTAGGGTGTATCGCGAGTCAGACGAGAGACAAACGTGTCAGAGTGACGAGTGACAGCACTGATGACAGTCACAAGTATGACCGAGAGGTATGACGAGGGTGACTGACAGCATGTGACTTTTGAACATCTGCAACCACAACAGATCAGGTTGAGAGAATTGGTGGGAAACCAATCCAGAAATGGTGGGAACCATTTAATATTCAAACAGCCAAACATAACTGGAGGGAAACCAGGAGAGCCTCAGTTCTTGCCACATCATCAGATCTATGATTATTCAGCAAATCAGAGCAGAGATCATTGTATGACTGGCAGCTGCAGCCCAAGGGCTAAATGACAAGACAGGTCATCGGACTGGTGAACATGAAGTGACTGAGCAATGTGACTGTCGAATCCGAAGTGATCTGAGGGAATTCGAGTCGACATGTTACTACTTAAAGAGCTGAACAAGCTCTCATGTCAGTTTTTGAATTAGTTACACATTGGTACCAACCTCTGGTGCCTTGTAACCTCAAACAGTAAAAATGTTAGCCGAAAATCCGAAATATCCGATATTACCCAAAGTTATCCGACATCACCTATGGTCTCTGCACCATATTACCTGTAAGTGTTTGCTTACATACCTGTGAGACTGGTTCAGTCCTCACAACCGAACATAAAGAGTAGGGCAATACATGCCACTGATTGCCGTATCACATACAATACCATGTGCATATGATGTGGTAGATGGCGCACGGGTACATACACCCGTAAAGTGATTCCACATAGGGTGTTGTCGATTAAATGTCATGTGTGTACCCGCATGCTTGCGTGTCACCATGTGTGTAGGTTTCACTCCTGTATTTGGCGATGTGTAGGTATACAACACATTAATGAGCTCAGATCGAGTCCTAAGCCATGCATAGGTTTGCTCTATCAAGTTAGAATGTTTCCCAACTCGGAATTGTTCACAGGTAAGCATCTCTTCTATGAATGAAAAGCAAACACGTACTCTTGTACGATCAGCTAATTGCCATGCTTTGAATGGCGTCTCACAATGGCATACATCATGCTGTGAAGTGACGTCCGCCGATATAGTATGATGGTCATTCTTGAAACATGATCTTCTTGGCAGTATATAGCCATTCAAAGCTGACAAATGATTGTCATCTGAGTTGGTGATGGTGGCCCCTTCCTGATCTCCATCGTCGCAGGACTTCTTCTTCGTCAACGCCCTCTTCACCAGTGCCTCCTTGAAGTGATCTTGCAGTTCTCTCATGAACTTCTTCAGGGGAGCTAACAGATGTCCAGATGGTCTGTCCCCGCTGGGGCTATCCGTAGGGCATGTGTACGTGGTGATGCGGTCCCGTAGTTTCCGTAGAGAAAGCAACAATCTGTCCTCAGCTTCCAACTCCTTCAGCTTGGTATAGTCTGCCCGCTGTTGATCCCTCTCTGTCTGCTCCTGCTCGACTGGTCTTCGGGGCGGTGGACAGTTCGGAGGTTCTTCTTCAGGTTCCTCTGGTGGAGGTGGAGGCTGGGACTGTCGAGGGGGTTGTGACTGTGGTAAAGTGACACTGGGAGTTGGGATGTTGGGCAGTTGGGCCAATGCACCAGACCAGGGCGGCTGAGTACAATTCTGACAGAGTGGAACTTGCTCACACGTTCTGTTGGGTCCCAGCATGACGTCCCATACTAACCCAGAGGCGACCTTAACCCCTCCAGCTGGTGACAACAACAGTCTACCGCATCTGCTGCAATCCGTGCCGCTCTGAACAGCCTGATCCCGTCTGGGTCCTACCAGCTGCATCACCGGGCTGATCAGTGACTCCCGAGCTCTGTGGTTCTGAGCGTGCCCATAGCTAATCGCTAGAGTGGAGTACTGTTTGGCTATGGCCACGGCTGTCTGAGCATCAGCATCGTGGCGCCTCACGTAGTCCCTGATACCCTGTTCTACAGTGATGGGTACCAGTGGGTCTCTCCACTCTTCCAGGGCTTCGTGGCTTGGTGGGGCTGCCTTAGCCGATGACGCTGAGCCTGATGCTTCCTCGTTGCCAGACTTGGACGGGGATCCTCCGGACTCAGATCGGGTGGTTATGGCTAAACGCCACGCCTCGTCGGGACTCAGTGAGGGATGCCGAGCCTTAGTCCAGTCATACCAGACCCACTCCGACTCTTCGGGTGAAGGGACTACTGCGCAGATGGCCTCCTTTCCCTTCAGAACCTCCCTCTGGGTTGCTATCAAAGCTTCCCAGCCCTCCTCTTCCCAACTCACCACTTCACCTCGAGCTGCTGCCAGAGCGACGGCCTTCTGGCGCTCTTCTGGGAGGCACTCAAAAGCCTGGTCCCGCAGAGCCTTGTCTTTGAACAAAGTTCTGACAGCCATCCCTTCTGTCAGCTCAGGCTCCAGAGCTGATACTCGAGAGGCAGGCTCCTCATCTACAGCCTTCCCTTTTGCTGCCTTGACTGCCCTCTTCTTGGCTAACTGCTTCTTCCGCCTCCGTTGCCGCCTGCTGCTGCCGCTGCTGCTACCTCTGCCTCTACGCCTGCTGCTGCCGCGGCTGCCTCGCTCCGGGGAAACTGTAGAATCGCTGGAGTCACTGGGCCCACTGCTGTCGCTGCTGGGAGGGAAACGAGGAATTGGTGAGAAGCCAGGGGGATAATTATGCCAATCCGCATCTGGGTATTTCCTCCCACTGCGGCACGGATGGTTGCCTCTGGGCCTCTGCTGGAGCCGCTGAGAGTGCTGTGAAGCGTTCCGAGAGTGCTGAGAAGGTGTTGCGGGTGGGGGTCGCTCCTCTTTCCTTAACACGTGCTCTGCCAAAGTTCACTCCTGCAAAGAGTTTCCTTGGCAGCCCTTCCTGGTGTATGTAGCAGAGTCCCGTGTTTAAGGGCACGCCTGTATTCCCTTTCTGTCACTCCGGCCTGTAACACAGCCAACTCCTGCGGGGAGGCCGGATGCCAAATGATCTTCCCGCTCCGGGTGCGTGGTTCATTATAGAACCATTGCGTGAGAGTCTTCTTTTCCTCAGCTGACAGTGCAACTATCTGCAACCTCACGGGGGCTGAAGCCTGCGATTCCGCGCTGTCCCCACTGTGGTCGCTCCACGCAGTGCTGGTTCCCTCTATCCATCTGATCACCCGGACCTTCTGGTCCTTCCCGCACTTGCTGTACGCACGGTCCAGAGCTATTTGCTCTGGCGACCGGAAATCCTTCCTTCGGTCTGGCGATCTCTGCCTGTCCCCCTGAGGAACTGAGGGTTGCCCAACTGGCTGAGCCTGCCGAGCTGGCTGAGCTGGAAGCTCTGATGCTTGGAGGCGGGCTGATTCTCTCAAAGCTCTGACAGACCGTGCTCCTTCCTTCAACTGCGGTCCGACTCTCTCCAGGGCAGCCACCAATTCCCGGCTGGCCAATTCCCCTCTGGCTTCCATCGCTGGGCGCGGTGTCGCTGGAAGGGGTAGTGCTGGAAAGTCCTCTGCAGAGACACAGGGGTCAGGCAATACAAAGTCCGCGTGTTGCAAGGCTGATGCTGGCTGAGTCAGGTTCTCGCCAGAGCCTCCGGCGCTCAGGACAGGTGAGGGATTCTGATCGCGAATCGCTGGAACTGCGCCTGCTTGGGCGACTGGGGCCACACCTGCCTTGGCCGCTAAAGCAGCGTTTGCTGACTGTCCCGGCATTGAAGGTGAGGATGCCGAGACAGTCGAGCTAGAGGACGCTTGACCAGTCGCAGTCTGACTGACAGCGGCTCTGCTGCGCTGGATCAGAAGCTCAGTACGTTCTGGTCTCTTCCTGGTTCGTTCAGCGCGCCCCTCGCTGGTTACAGCCAGTCCTTCCAGCGTCGTCGTCGAGCCAGTTCGTGTGTCGGTAACAGCCGTAACTCCAGACACCGATGGCGTTGTAACAGCCGTACCTTCAGACACCGATGACGTTGTAACGACCATATCTCCAGACACCGATGACGTTGCGACAGCCGTATCTCCAGACACCGATGACGTTATAACAGCCGTATCTCCAGACACCGATGACGTTGTAATAGCCGTATCTCCAGACACCGATGACGTTGAAATTTGGCCAGAGCCTCCGGCGGAAAGGGTCGACGTGGGGACCCTATCCCCCACCATTGGGCAAGTAACAACAGTGGCACTTCCAGACACCGATGACGTTGAAATTTGGCCAGAGCCTCCGGCGGAAAGGGTCGACGTGGGGACCCTATCCCCCACCATTGGGCAAGTGACAACAGTGGCACCTCCAGTCACCGATGACGTTGGAATTTTGCCAGAGCCTCCGGCGGAAAGGGTCGATATGGAGGCCCGATTCCCCGCTTTCGGGCAGGAGGTCGCAGAAACGGATTGAGCTGCCAGTGCTGCCATGTTCATCCGTTCTAAGTCCTGCAGCTTAGTGGCAATCGGAGTGAAAACAGGGGTATGAGCAGGGGTCTCCAGTGCCGGAATAACCCCTACTGGCTCACTGGGCAAAGTACTCAGTGGTGCTGGGCTCACTGGTACTTGCACAACTTCCCCCCCCCCTGCCGAGGGGGTAATTCCTGCGCTGGCAACGTGCACTAAAGGTGTCACAGCAGGTGGCTGCTGCACAGCTGCTTCCGTCACTGGAACAGGATAGGACAGGGCCCAATTCGGTGCCACGGACGCCGTGGGGTACGGTGAAAGTTCAGGCACTGGCAAATTCGGCACCGGGGGAGACAGCATACCCGGAGAAGGGTACCCCATTGGTACGCCGTACGCAGCCGCTGGCAACGGAGTGTTGTGTGGCCACAAGGCACGTGGCTGCAGTTGGTGTTGCTGACCGTACTGCTGTTGTTGCAGAAAAATTTGCTGTTGAAAATTCCTCTGGTGAGCTAAATCCTCACGGGGCTGCGGCTGCCAAAATTGACCGGCTGGCGTTGTCATAATTGGGCTGCCGTTGGAGCTGCGCTCGTCGTACCCACTGTGGGGGCCGGAAAAATCGTACGAATTCCGCTGAAATTGCGGCGGCGCCGTCATAAAATTACGCTGCGGCAGTTCGTGCAAAAATCCGTACGCAGAATTCACATCAAGCTGCTGCGTTGAGCCAACGTACGAGAGTCCAGGTTGCGTGTGCGCAGCCGATTGCGGAAAGACGTGCGAAACAATTCTTGGGTCGAGCGATTCAGAGTAATTCGCCGCCGAAAGAAACTGCGATTGCTCCGTGGAAGCCGCTACAGCCGTGTGCGGCGGAATTCCATGCTGAAAGTCCATGATTGCGCTGTGAGTGAACGCACGTAAACGGCAGTGAACTCACACAGTACGGGCGATAAATTTTTGCCGATTGACGCCGATTTCGGTTGAACAAAAGGCAGATCCCGCGGAAAGGTACCTGCAAAGACGAATTACATCACACTTGAACGTGTGGTATATGCATTCAGGAACAGTATATGATATATTTTCCGTCGAAATTCGCAGCCCTGACGAAAGGCAGACGCAATTAAGCGTGTTTTACGTCGTCGTCTTCAGAATTCTCGTGGGAACCCGCGGAAAGGCCTCGCGGAGAAGTCGTGTGCCGATAATTGTACACCCGAAGTTTAGTCGGCACAAACAGGTCGCGTCTAACGCAACCACGCTGATACCAGTTGTTCGGGGGTGCTCTCTAGGAGCTTCTAAGTCTACTTAACAATACAGGGAACCTAGTTCAAGCCTGCAAGGGATATGTATGGCTGTAAGCATGATACATATATGTGAATCGGATCTTTCTTAAATGTCGGAGTTACAACAGCCAGGTGTGGCTGTTCACAGTAACAAATTCAAAACTGTTTCATTCAGCCTGCTCGGCTGCTTTATGCCATGGTTTCCGATCTCGAACTTTCGAACATAACTCGATGTCGACTCCTGTCAGGTCCCATCATACTTCATGAGAACTCGATCTGTCACATCATAGAATCTGCCGACTAGCCCAGTTATATCATCACTATATTCCGAGCCACTCCATATCACTCTGAATAATTATAACTGTGCTGACTTGGCAATATTGGAGGCCATACCAGCTTTCCCTCCAATTTCTCTGACTGCTGGTTTTCCCACCAAAACTCACTTTCGGGTCAGGTATTTCTGTCAGTCATTTCTGTCAGACCCTTTTGTCATCTGGTCACATAAATGCCTGTCACTGATGACTGTCATCGTACCCGTCACTCGTAGCTCTGATGCGCCATCATACTGTCTCGTGACTTACCCTAGCACAAGCTATAACAGGTGCATCAACAATAGTTTTTGGGTTTTGCGGCTATGGACGCCTTCAGTGGACAGTATTTATACTTTATTTTGACAAGTATGAATATTCTTTACCGGTCTTAAACAGTTCTTAAACTTCTACAGCCCTTTGGTGCTTTTTTGGCTGGTGCATGCACCTTTTTCAGCCCCACAATAGCTCTTTTTGGCTCTTAACAGACTGGCAAATTGTGGTTTTCGGACAGTACTCCTGCTTTATTTATCAAATATGAATCTTGCTGGATATTTTTCATCAGTATATGCAGTTATGGGACCTTCTAGAAGTTACTTGGACACCTTTGGCTGCAGCATGCACTCTCTATCCACTCTTAGCACTTGAAAACTGTGTCGCGGAGCCCTGGCGAATTTTCTAGAAAATAGACAGAAGTGCAGCGAGGACTACTTTGACGACATAAAAAGTACTACTTCAACCCTGTCTTCACCTCCACTAATACTGCCAACAACCTCAGCTGCAGGCAGCCAGTGTGCACTCACCTACAGCACCTACATTGTACCGGGAGGCACGGACAGCAAGGAGTATGCCCCATGGGTATGCCCCGAGGCGTATGCCCCGGGGGTATGCCCAAAGGCGTATGCCCCAGGGCTATGCCCCAGGGGTATGCCCCAAGGCGTACGCCCCAGGGCGATGCCCCAAGGCGTATGCCCCATGGGTATGCCCCGAGGCGTATGCCCCGGGGGTATGCCCCAAGGCGTATGCCCCAGGGGTATGCCCCAATGCGTATGCCCCAAGGCGTATGCCCTAAGGCGTATGCCCCATGGTATGCTGGCTATGCCCCAAGGCGTACGCCCCAGGGCTATGCCCCAAGGCGTACGCCCCAGGGCTATGCCCCAAGGCGTATGCCCCATGGGTATGCCCCGAGGCGTATGCCCCGGGGGTATGCCCCAAGGCGTATGCCCCAGGGGTACACGGCTGTTAGTGGTCACTCCCCAAGGGGATTCCTTGTGGGTGCCCCCCGGGTGAATTGGCCACTACAGCGACGTTAC
This sequence comes from Cymbomonas tetramitiformis, assembly GCA_001247695.2. Classification (NCBI taxonomy): domain Eukaryota; kingdom Viridiplantae; phylum Chlorophyta; class Pyramimonadophyceae; order Pyramimonadales; family Pyramimonadaceae; genus Cymbomonas; species Cymbomonas tetramitiformis. The sequence goes on along the minus strand of LGRX02003810.1, from coordinate 64,890 downwards.
CCGAGATCACCTCCTCGCGCTATGGTCTGTCGGCAGCCCTGAAGATCTGTGACAATCTTGGGCTGAGTCCCGCTCGATACATTCTGAGCGGGGCCGGTAGTACCTCTTTCCCCGAGATACGTCCGCTGCACACCACCGAGACCTCCACCTACGCTCTCTTGGTGGACCGCTTGGTGGCAGAGGAGTCTATTCGAGGCACGAGGCGTTCCAGAATTCCGTTTCAATGGTACCAATGCCCGAGACGACCGGTGGTGGACGCCTTCACGGAGTCGGAGGCGGAAATCTACGAGCTGGACGGGCTACAGGCCTGGGTGGAGGTATGTGCCGCTCCATGGTCCTTGGCTGCATCGTTTGGGTCACCTTCTACGATGTCCCAGCCCCCGTTGCAGACTGACCCCTCCACCTTCCCAGCTCCTTCACATCGACTCTCGGCCGATGCCGTCACCTTCACCCCGACGGTGACTCATACGGCAGTGGCGGGACCGCCTGCCGGGGTTGCACGAGCTCCGGAAGACCCGATGGCGATGTTCACCTCTGACGACCGCTCCTACCAGACCGCGAGCAAGAACGAGAGCTCGCTCTTGAAGGACGTCGGCAAGCTGGTGGATGACCTCCCGGAGTTTCCCAGCGATCACTTCACGAAGGGCCGGGCCATGGATGACCTTGATGAATTCTCTGTGGCGGTGAATGCACTTCTGGAGCACATGACGGTGATTGCGGCGCTCACTACTCCCAGCTTTCGGCGTGAGGCGCAAGGACGCAACCAGCTCAGCATCTCCACCTTGCTGTGGATGATCAAGACCTCCAAGTTGGCCAAGGCCCAGAAGCTGTACGTCGAGGAGATGGCGCCAGGAGGCAGCGAAGGAGAGGTGTGGAAGGCGAGGTACGCAGCGGTGCCGCGGTTCATGGGCGATCTTGCCTTGTTAGTGGACATCACCACGGACGCCCTGAAACGGTTGAAGTCGGAGCTACTCTCAACGAGACAGCGATCGGAGGAGAAGACCGGTGCTTTCTACACCCGCATCACCACCCGAACCGCGACTGTCAACTTCGTGGCGGACGTAGTGCGGGGTTGCGGTAAGGTTACCAAACTGGAACTTCTCGAGCTCTTTTGGGGTGGACTACGACACAGCGTTCAAGTGGGTTCCAAGTTGGCGGATCTGGGGCTGGACACCAGTCACCCGGAGCAGTGGGAAGAGGAACAACGTCGACTCGGACGGTCCGACACCTCCGCCATCTTGAAGGTTCGTTCCGTGGCCACGGAGATTGAGACGGCTAAGGTGATGGAGGACGCGGTTCTCCACGACACCATCGCCCACAAGGTGGCGTTGGAGATGGGACACCGACAACGGCAAGCTCCACCACGTAGCGCCCCGGCTGGTCGGCCTAGGTGGACTCCGAGGAGGCCTGCGTTGGCGGCCCTCACGTGGGCGCCGGGGACTGCTGGGAATGACTCGGCAACAGCGGCTCCAGTGGCTGTAAGCACGGCGGCGACCCAAGGATCCCGACCGGCATCTGCGGTGAGGGAGCGGCCCTGTTTTGCATGTGGCAGTCTCGAGCACTTGGTGGCCAATAGCACGGGCGAGAAGAAGCTGGCCATCTGGAAGGCCAACGCCCCGGCGCGGTTGGCGCGAAGGCCAGGCAGGGCAAGTGGCGGTTTGCGTGGGCTGCTGGTAATTGGCCGATGACAGATGTCAATCTAGGAATCCTGCTAGTGAGTTAAAGAGCAACATGTTGAAAGGGGAAGCTTGGGAAAAGTGAACCTCAGTTAGTGTTGATCGAATGAATTAAGGAACAAGCAAGTTTTACATGTTAGGATTAGGCATGGTGCCAAGACTATACATAAGGATATGATGTAGTAGGTTCGAGACCATACATATATCGGAAAAGTGATTGTAATACTAGGCTAGGTAGCCAGTGTTTGCCATGAATAAAAAAAATGTGAAATATAAAGCTGGATAGCTAATATTCACACCAAAAACAGCAGAAAACGTAAAAAGAAAAGAAAAAAGAAAAAAGAAAATAAAAGAAAATAAAAGAAAAAGAAAGAAATTAAGTTATCAGATATGCGCTGGTACATACATCCACTTTCTGGGTCCCTTAACACTGTGTATATTTTTAGTAACTACGTAGACAGCCTTCTGGAGAAACAGCTTTTACAGCGACCAGTGAATGGCAGTATCTCCACAGAAGCACAGGAGAGAGTGGTGGAAACATGGACCTCCTAAGTGGCGATTCGAGCCGGATCCTACCTTCCCGCCGGGAGCGGACTCTGCGACGACTCCGACGATGATCCCTTTCCACCTTCTCCCCCCGCGTCGGACGACGAAGAAGAGTAGAAGCCCCTGGCTTGGTACCTGGTCCTTTTTGTCGCACCACTGGTCATTTTTGTCGCTGTCGCAGAATATTCTTTTGTCGCGAGACCACCGAACAGAATCTTCTCAAAAAAACAGTGAATTCTGTTCGTTCCCTTAAAGGGGTAAAGAAGGTTTTCAGAAAATAAATGGAGACATGAATACGACATCGTCGTTCGAACAGTGTCAAGGTGCCCCAAAAATTTTCGTCATCCAAAATTTTAAACTTCAGGTTGTCGCAACTGTCTGTCGACCGACGGATCGGACCTTCGACCGACCGCTAGATCGGTCAAAATGAAATCTGACTCGGAAACCGAATCTAATTTTTGTCGCAGGCATGTAGAAGATACAGCAGCCCTCCCTCGACTGTTTGTCGACCGAACGATCGAACCGTCGACCGACCACTCGATCATTAAAAAAATGAAATCCGCATCGGAAACCGAATCTAGTTTGTCGCATGGATGTCGAAGATACAGCAGCCCCCCAGTCGACTGTTTGTCGACCGAACGATCGAACCGTCGACAAACCGCACGATCAGTAAATTCACAGAAATCCGCTCGATCGATCGGAAATCTGCATCGGAAATCAAATCGCGGGGCTGTCACAAGAAGTGTCACAAGACCGTCGCAAGCATCTAGGATGTAGAAGATCCAGTGTCACAGCAGCCCTCCAGTCGACTGTTTTTCGACTGCGTCACAGTCCGCGTCACGGCCACCAGAAAATTCGGATGCCAATTGGTCACAATATTGATGATCTGCCACGTCACTGTGACACCCCCGGGGATACTGTACTCACTCGATCCTGAGATAGTAGCGTCACATCTTGAACAACTATCCTTTCCGCGGCCGACAACATATTATTCTCAGGCGCCGACACCGACCAACCCCTGCATACTTCTGTGTTTTGTTGTTTTCTGACTAGTATTCGTTGTTGTTTCCTTCAGTACTGTTTGCTATTTTATTTTTCGGTTTTACGCCGGGATTGATTGGAGCTCTGGGCAATCTGCCCGTGAGGTTCGGCATTTTTGCAGGTTAGCGTGCTGTTTTCTGCAGGATCTCGTGCGTTGTTGGCGACTCGCATGCTTATTCGTTTTAACATTGGGAGTGCTTGGAGCCCGTTAGGCGTTTTGCCCTCCTGGTTGGGTTCGATTCCCAACACCTCTGCTGACTAGCGCGCTGTTTTTTGCAGGATAGCATGCGTTTCGTTTCGGCGACAGCAGTGCTGCTGTTGCAGGACAGCACGCTCATTCGACAATCGTCATAGCAGTTCTTTCGTTAGTTTTGGGAATGCTTGGAGCCCGTTGCGCATCTTGGCCTTCGGGTTGGGTTCGATTCCCAACATTTCTGCTGACTAGCGTGCTGTTTTTTGCAGGATCTCGTGCGTCATCGTGTCGTTTTATACTGTCTTCCGTTTGTTATTTTCATTCTTCACGTCTGTCTGTTAGTTGCAAGTATGGTTTAGTCACCGGCGTTGATGATTTATTATTTATTCTGTGACTGACTCCGCAGATTTCGACTTCTGCAGGAACTCGTATTCGGTGTAGTACGCGGAGCTTTCGGCCGAGATCGAAGACGAGCGGCCTACAAAGGCGTAATAGATTTACAACTAGCTTTCGTTTTGTAATAGTCGCAACTCGAGTCTTAGTAAAAGCAACGTAAGTATTGTAATATTAGAACATTTGTATCGGCATCATGCATTTCGCTTGCTGTGTGCATGCTCTATTCATGCTGTGTGTACATCCGAGGATGTTTTTCGTAGGGTTGTTATTGTTAATTAACGAATATAACCGTTGCGTCGGCTGTGTGTTTGCCCACTGGTTTGTTTTGTTAAAATTTTACAATTCTAAATAAATTTCTGCGACAATAATGACCATTTTATCATTTTTGTCGCAGCCTGCGACAAAAAGGACCTATTGGTCATTTTTGTCGCAGCCTGTGACAAAGGAATATTCTTGCGACAGCGACAAAAATGACCATCGGTGCGACAAAAATGACCCGCTACCCCCTGGCTTACCTATAAGTTGCTGGAGCATGAGCGAGTGAAGATGCAGCCGGGACAGCACCCCTACCACATTTCCACCACGTTCACTTTCCCTCCCATTACCATAGGACCTGATGTGGCAGCACCCATAGGACACCCCAGTCCTCTGCCACCGCAGGCTTACCCCACAGACCCCAGGCGCGGACCCCTGAGTCCTTATCCCCAAACCTTCGCAGGAGCTGCCCAGTCGTTCCAGACCCCTGCAGCAGCTCCTGGACCTGCCCCAATCTCCCCCTGGACGTGGTCAGGGAACTTCCCTTTGCTCTGAAATTCAGAGAAGTCCCCACCCCCTACCTGCCAGCAGTTCACCACTATTCAGGTGGCCCAGTGCAGGCAGGCGCCAGTACAGCCACCCCCATGAGCAGCGTTATGTTAAATTGTATATCTGAATATATGATATGATTCCTCAAGATAATTGTAGGAGGCTACACTCCAGCTTCTTCACTTCTTTACACTTTCGGGCTTAACTATTATTAACTATTAAACGACCGCACGAGGTATGATTTCGATACTACGGCGGTCAACTATCCGGAATACGATTTCGACATTCACTTCAAGTTATGCTTTCAATATATGCTTTCAATACAAATATACAGCGGTTACGGTTTCTTACTTTTTGTGTTACTTTTTACTCAGTTCAGTTCTCATCTCCGAAACTGGTTACACTTAGAGTTCTTATACATTCATGAACTCTCTCCATAACTCAACTGTACTGAGTACTCCGTACAACAGGCTAGGCACCTCACATCAACATCATTCTGATCGGTCCTACTGTACTCCATACTGAGTACTCTTATAGTTGTAGTTGCGTTTTGTACTTAGCCGTTTTTCTTGCTCTTGTGCTTGCCTCCTAGCACAACTCCCCCCCCCCTTAGGGAAGGTCACGTCCACGCTGACCACGTCGGACCGGTAAAGTTTTTATACAGATCTTCTACTGTTGCTCAGGATGATTATACAGGTCTCAGCCGCCTGTTGTCTGGGATGACATTACACTTCCCATGACACACCGCAGTAAGGAGATCAACCTCTTAAGCACAAGGGTCGGCCTCTCACCGGTCTGCCATCTGCACTACCAGGCTCCCCCAAGGCTCGAGATCTCACATCCATTACCACGCTCAAGGTTTCAAACCTTCCAACACGGTACACTTACAGGTGATGACAATAGGTTTGCCAATTACCCGACAGTTCTCGGGATGCCGGCCCGGAGGAAAGGTTTTAAACCCCTACCGCCTCCTCGGAATGCGCAGAGCTTTTATCCAGATCTCCAACTGCCGCCCGGTCGTGCCAGGTCCAGAGCCAATGCTCTCATGAAATGGATTATACATATTTCCACCTGCTGCCTGGCTGTACCGAGGCTAGAGCCACTGCTCGGTTGGATGGATTATCCAGGTTCTCACCTGCCGCCTGGTTATACCGAGGCTGGAGTCAAATGGATTATACAGATTTCCACATGTTGCCTGGCTGTGCCAAGGCTAGAGCCACTGCTCTGTTGCCGGATGGATTACCCAGGTTCTCACCTGCTGCCTGGTCTCGCCGAGGCTGGAGCCACTGCTCTTCTCGAAACTCTCCGACGCTCTCAATCGCTAAGACCACTCGCGTCAGACTCCCATCCGCCCTCGGGTATGATCGTCACTTCGGCTCGTACTCCCGCTAACACTATCGGTTCCGGTTCAAACTCGGGCAGGTCGCTCTCTACAACAGCTGACTGGATCAAATCGCTCATCTCGCTTGGATCTTCCCTGACAAGCAGTTCAGACAGGAACTCATGCACCTCTTCATGTAAGGTCAGGTTGTGGAAAAGCTGTTTTAACAGTGCTGAAGGGATCCCATACAAATTCTCTCGAGCTCCCATGCCCTTCGCAAACACACCTCCAGCTCTCATCGCGCGCCCTCCTTGCGCGACCTTCTCGTGCCTACCGTGTTGCCGGAAAAACTCGCAAGGCGTGTCGGCATCGCACACTCGCAGGGGTGTGTGCAACGGAACGTTGGTCCAGATATGCGTGGGCTTTCTGTATGCGGTCCCGTATTTACAGTATGTAACGAGGTGCGGAGCTGGTAGATTGCTCATGCATCGACGCGAGTGCAGACCGTGGGGCTCTCTTCCCTTCGGGTTCTCAATGAACTACTGTATGCTTCGGGCCTCAAGTACCGGATGATCTCCAGGGTCCTACGAACTCGCCTGTCCGCAGCGCGCAAATCTCGGATGCCTACTGTCTTCGCCTGGCTATACTCTGTACAAGGTGGGCTAGCCCAGACTACGTCGAAGTGTCCTGGTCTGAACTGTCGGTAGTCCCATCGCATGATATCCTCGCAATGCGTGGGGCCCCACTTGGGCTGAATGTCCACGGCAACTACTTCGCTGTTTGGAAACTGCTTAGTAAACTGCCTCTCGACTGACCCGGTCCCATTGAACAATACGAGAATTTTAGACTGACCGACTGGTTCCTCCTCAAGTGCTGCAGCTCCGTTGACGGGCGGCAGGGTGTTCTGAACGGATACTCTCGCAAAAGTTCCTACTTCATCATCAAACCTCTCCTCTGGCACCCATGGCATTGCGCCGTCTACTTTGAGCTCCTCTGAAAGTGTGGTCCACATTGCTCCTGCGGATTCGTCGCGCCTCTTACGGACCCTAAGCTTCTCTCGCTCCACTCTCTTAGCCTCGATCCTCTCAAACTCCAACAACGCCCGGTTGGGAACGCCGGGCCTGCCGGCTCCGTCCCACTCCAGATCCTCTCGAGTCTTCCACTCGTTCTCACTGCGGGGCATCCCTGTCCACTTGACTAGGTACTCCGTCCATCTCCTGCCCTGACGCTGGCGCGTACGCGAACGCTCCACCCTCTCGACGTGGGTTTCCTTGCGCCCACTGACGTCCAACGGAGGAGGGGGGATCTCCTTAGCTCTCTCGACAAAGCGGCTACTCGACTCCACCGGCGAAAGCCGGTCCACGGTGAACACATCGTGCACTTTCCACTGCTTAGGCGTCTGCAACCTATAGGCCGACGGCGCGCCCCTATCGCTTGCGGGGAGGGCCATCTGCCGGTCGCTGTGAAAGACTTCCAGCACCCGAAGGGGTCCGAGGCGCTTCTTAAGCAGTTTCTTGTGCAATCCGCGGTCGCCCGGCTGGGTAAGGTACGTGGCGTCTATCCACACCTCATCGCCTACTGCATAACTTCTGGCCTTGTGACGCGCGTCGTACTGGGCGATCTGCTGCTGCTGAGCCAAGAGCAGCTTCTCCCTAGCGAGCTGCAACTGGCGAACAAATTGGCGGGCTGTCTCGTGGGCTGTACCCTTTTTTACTGCTACGCCCCTCCCCCCCTTAGCTCGGCCTCTCCTTGATGCAAGTGCTGCTTCCACGAAGAAGTCTAGCTGAGAGGCCGGAGCGTGACCGTACGTCAGTTCAGAAGGGGTGAAGCCCGTGACGGCGGAACGAGAGTCATTGATGGCGTACTCGACCGGGGTACACCACAAATCCCAATCGTGCTGGTTGGCGTCGACATACGCGCGTAACATACGTTCGACCGTGTGGTTTGTGTGCTCTGCTGCCTGCCCATCACCTTGTGGGTGGTACGGCGTGGTAGAGGCAATCTGGACTCCCATCAACCGGTGCAGCTCGAGATGCATTTCATCTCTGAAGCGGGAGTCCCGATCACAGACGATCTTCATGGGAGCGCCGTGCAAACGCCACACTTGGTCGAAATACATGCGCGCGATCTGAGCAGCCGAGCTGTCAGCGTAAAGCATGGGGACTACGTGCACCATCTTGGACAACTTGTCTGTGAAGGTAGCAAACGGACGCCGGACGCAGGACGACGCGCGCTTCCGGCGCGCCGGTTGCCGTAGTGTAGAGCTCAATGCGAGCTCGGACACCGGCTCGGCTCCACTGACTCTCGCTGGTGAGGGGGTTCCCGGTAGTGAGACCCTGGGGGGCTCACCCGACAACCCCGGGGGGGCCCCTCAGAGGCGTATACACCGGTGTAGCCTCGGGGGCTCCACCGCCGTATTGGCGTGCGAGTACACGCCGCACTCCCGCCCCTTCACCGGAGCGCCAATCCCGGCTGTCCGACCTGCCAGCCGCGCCCCAGAACTCCGAAGAGTTCCGGCCGACTGACAGGCCCGCAGCGCGAGATCCCGACTGACCGAACCCGCCGGCCGAGCCGGGGGCGGCGCCGGCCCGACCCCTCCCACGACGACCCGACCGACCGAGGAATTCCTCACCAGTTGAGGAATGTTGCAAAATATGTCAATTGTAGCAGTGGTCGGTCAGCGATAGTGTGGCAATGCATGTCATCCACTAGTATAATATGAATGTGTGTTATAATTATGTCGCGATTTAGGACACAAACGGCGGCATGCAATATGCCGACTGTGTTGTGAATGGTGCCATCGGCAAAATATGTCAAAACATTGATGAGATATGTCCATACGGGCATTGCGGTAAGCAGCAGCTGCACACCTGTCTGTCGTGTGGTCGACCACCCCATCTGGCATCTCGTCCAATGGCAACTCCTGGTCGTCTACCTGTTCTGCGCACCTCGTTGCCCCATACCCTATCTCCTGTGAGACAGCGCTGGGTGGGTCTTGGAACTGGTGCTCGTTGACCTCAGTGGGGTTTCTGACAACTGGCTCTGTGGAACTCCTGCCCTCAATGCTCAATCTCCTCGAGGGCCAGGAGAGCATCAATGTCCTTCGGCAGGTCTATCACGCGCTGTACCAGCAACATTGCTGCAATCTGCGCACATGTCCGCGTAGAACTCCGCAGATGGGATGCCAACAGGTGGAGCTTCCTGCTCAAGAGATTCGGAGGAACAGCTCTGGGCACTTGGGCGTCCTTGTCGAACTCTTCGGGCGTCTTGACCGGGAAGCCCTGCATCTTCTGCGTGTTACCCAACGCGATCGCAGCCCTTGCTTGCAGCCCCGGCACAGAACTCTCCTCAGAGTGATTACTCGCGACCAATTCCTCTACACCAGCAGGGTCAACGTGCTCGTCTGCAGCGTACTCCTCCAGCTCGTTGAAGTTGGAGTAGTACTCTGCTTCGTCCTCTCCGTCATCTGAACGCGCCTGCGCCTCTGCACTTTTCCCCCCACCAGCCTGTCCTGCTGTCTGCATGGATGACAACTCAGCAGCCAGCCTGTCCTTCACCTCCGCACTGGCTGCTACCTTTTGCTGCTTTGCCTCCGGCAACTTGAGCCACTCCTCCGTGGTGATGCCCATCTTGTGCTTGGGGAACATGTGCTTGAGGTTGTACTCGCGCATCTTGGCGTTGTTTACCTCGTTCTCATACTTCGAGTTCAGACGATTCTTGTGAAAGTCCTGGGGCACCTGCGCATCTCGACTCCCAGTGTAGCAACGATCTATCTGGCGTGTGCCACATTCGGGTGAAGCAGTACTTGCACTGCTTGTCCTTGTTGGCGTCAGGGGGAGGGACTTTGTTGCAGGAGGACTTGGCCCTCTCAGCGTTGTTGGCCTCCCGTGGTGGCTTCTTGTTCACGTCTTCGCCAGTAGGTGCGGACGGCTCCTTCTTCTTGAAGTCCTTGCGCTTGTCCCCAGACTTTCTGGCAGCGCCAGAGCGTCGTATGGCGGCCAACATCTCAAGAAGGTCAATTCCCAGCTGTCTGGTCTCATAACAAGAGTAAACACGGCTTGACCTGCGTGTAAGGTCCTGCTGAAGGGTTAGCGCCCAAGCCTCTGCGTCATTCTTCAACTTGTCCTGCACCTCCACGATGACCTCCAGGTCCTCCCACGTTACCTTGTTGGGGGCGGGGTAGCTGACTCGTAGCTGTTCAGAGACGCGCTCCTTGTATTCCTTGATGCGCAGCCCCTTGATACATTCCTCGATGTTCTGTCTGGTGGTAATGTCTTCCACCTTCTTGCCAGCGTTCAGCGAGGCTTCCCTGCGCCTGCAGCTCTTCACGTAAACAAGGCCATCTTGTTCAGGGGTCTGTGGCTTATCCACCAGTAGGTCCTCCTTCTCTTTGGTCCCCTTCATAAAAAACTTAGCCTCAAGCTCTGCGACGAACGCCCGCAGAGCCCAGAAAGAGTAGTGAGCATCCTCAGTGCCATCGACGCCTGTAAGGCCCTTAGTCGAAGTCCCCACAGTCTGCCACTCTTCAGACTCCTCCCCATCAGCGTCACCATCCTCAAACTCTTTACAGACTGCCCACGTCTCCCCTGCCTTCATCTCGTGAAAGAGCGGGGGTAGCGCACAACGCACAGAGCCCTGGAAGGAGTTCCTGTCAGAGATGTCCTTCAGGATACGAAATACAGTGAAGGCCATAATGCCATCCTTCTCATACGCAGCGCACCACCACTCGTGAGCGGGTGAAGTGGCATGGTCCTCTCCCGCCAGGAAAGAGGGAAGAAGATCCCATATAGATCTGTAGTCCGGCTGAGAATCCCGGAGAGCCTGCTTCTGTGCTGGGGTAAGGGCCTGGAAAGCTGCAGTTTTTGTCTGTCTGCGTATTTTCGACTCGTGGGCTCGCTGCACCCTTCCCACCAACTCCACAACACGTCTGACGAATGCCGATCTATCCTCATTCTTGCCACCAGTGTAACCGAGTTTTGGGTCAATTTTGTCAGGACCGTCCGTGTCTCTGCCAGGACGCTCCATATCCTCTAGACTCTCAAACGCGAACAGAAAGCTGTTGGCTGTGGGAACTGCTGTTGCTACTGCTGCGGTTGCTGCTGCTGATGCCGGGGGAAGGGACTCTAGTGCCAACCCCTCTGTGCTCATAAAGTTGCTGATCCGCCTCTGGGTATTCTTCTCTCGGATCAATCGCCGTGCCTCCCGTGCTGCGGACTGGACAGCGGCGGCGTTCAACTCTGCCCCCTCCTCCGTGGCCAAGTGCTATGCCAATGGGTGACAAGTGAGGCAAAAGGGATATGGCTACTGCCCAAAATCACGGTCCTGTGACAAGAACCGAAGTGATTTGGGGCTATCCGCCGCGTTTTTTCGATATAGTTGACATTTGAGTGTTTTGACATCATATTTGGGTGTTCAAGAATTTATCACGAACCTCTTTTGGGTGCTATACTCGATATGGGCATGTGCTTGAGAGGAATGAAACGCGGGGGTAGTGCCGACGAAAATTAAACAAAAATGCCGGTCCTCTCACAAGGACCGGAGTGCCCGAAGCCGCGTACACCTACTAGATGGCCTCCAAATGCATCTAGCAATTAAACATATCATGTTTATGACCCAATAGTGCCCTCTAATATGTACCACCTCATAGATCGCCATGATACTTGCGCAGTCGTGGCTCGCAATAACACATGCACTCACGGATTTTCGGATCATATGCATATTAGGACCTAAAAAATACAGTAATCACTCACCTTTAAGAAAACCCGCCGATAAGAAACCAGCCAGCTTTTACGCAAGTTGGTGAGAATCGCCGGCTGGTTTTTTTGAGCTATGAAATAGTCGAAAATAAGAAATATGGGTGCCGCAGAAAATTTTGAAAATGTCGCCTTTTAAGGGTTTATCATTGGATTTTTAAGAAAAGCCGGCTGATTGAAAGAAAATACTTGCTAATTCTTACCGATTCCATAGGACGCGGGCGGGGGGGGTACGCAAGTTGGTGAAATTAAGGCTGACTCCAAATCTCCGGTTTTCTTAAAGGTGAGTGATTACTGTATGTCAACCCATAATTTTTAGAGTACATGCCATGCACAATACTGCCAGTTATGGTGATGTTAATAGCTTAAAAAATCAATTGATATGTATATATGAACACTACAATGTGCTAGCAGCCATACGTGAATAATGCAGATGCTATTCGACAAAATTCTTCAAGCCTTCAAGAAAGTTTTTGCTGCATAAAAGAGTGGATATGCGCGTGGATATACAAGCACTCGATATATGAGAGTGGATATACGACCCAATATACACTGAGAACGTGCATAATCTTTTGCGTATGATTGGATATGATGTTAGGATATATCTTGGAAGGTTGGCGGGCTTGTGAGACCTAGAATTCAATTTGATAAAAATTATTAAAGGCATGGTGTGTTTTTTAACGTCCTCCGAAAGTTGCAAGTGAAAAATGATCGGGTACATGCTTCAAATGCACTGGATATACTCATTTCATGACGATATATTGTCAATAGCGCGTGAAGGCACATAGTGTAGGTCCATTGGAAGCTAACATTCCGGGTGGGGTGCACTCGGAACGCCAAGAGGACGGCTTAAAAAATTCCCGAAAAGTCGGTCCTTGTGACAGGACCGGACGCGATTCCAGCCCTGTCACACGGATCGTTGGGCAGTAGCCAGATATGCTTTCTCTAAGCGTGTGACTCGTCCACTAGCAGGATGAAGACTGAATTCGGACTGAGTTACGCCAGTGCACAGAGTGCCCCTGGATTCACACAGTTCTGAATATACAAAAGGGTAAAAACCATATAAAGAGTATCACAGGTACTGGCGATAAGACCAAAGTTGCCTCCCACGCGTAGTTTTACCGAGTGAATCAGCTAAACTGGTTAGGCCAGTATGGCTACTGCCTAATAGTCCTTGTAATAGGACTGGAATCGGGTTCCGGTCCTATTACAAGAACTGCTGTTACCATAATTATTTTGGACGTCCTCTTGATATTTTGAGCGCCTGCCCTTCGGTTCGTATCATCGTTGGAACTTGAATTAAATATCCCTTGGCCCGCTTGCCAAAACAATGTCGCAATTTCATGCTACGTTATCAATATTAAGCATGGGTAGCGTAAAAAATGACTGGATTCCAACCACACCACAGTGTCATTTTCGGATTTTGTATTCCCAGGCTGCTTCAACCGATGCTTTGAGGGCGAAGATGACCTCCGATCATTCTTTTGATAAGACACTGCAGAAAGAGCAGCTCGCGAACTTGACAACATGGGTCTCCAAATTTTCACAGGACCTTCGTGGAGGTAGCTAGCGTGAGAAACATCTCGGTCCTTGTGACAGGACTGGCCATTTTAATTAATTTTAATTGATTTCACCCCCACCCGTTTAATCCTCTTAATCGCATACCAACATTTAGTGGTATGTGTAACGTAGGTTAAAAACAATTACTTTGACACCCAATAATGGTCTCCAAGCGCTCACATATCAAATATATCGATAGCACACGCCTCCACCATGTTTGCCCCTCCGGTCCTTGTAACAGGACTGGCAATAAAGGCAGTAGCCAAGTACACCAAGGGTGTCCTTGGATTTACCAGCAGCCTGCTTGCTGATGCGCACAACGTGCCAGAACCATACTATCAACCCAGCACCAAGATGAGGAAGAGTCCCCGGGACAGTCCCTGGAGGGAATTTAAAGTGAATGCCCAAGTTCTCCAAAGCCAACAGGGCTCAGATAACCAACTACAGTGAGCCAGGCCAAACCAGTGTGCTGAGCACCCCTGGCTGGAACGGACACCTCTCACAGTACAACTGAAATAACACCACGGTTATGCCTAATACGCTGAATCAGCAGTGGATGTAGAAGGTTCGCACAGCAGGGCTTAGGCTAAGCCAGTGTACAGAGTACCCCTGGATTCGCAAAGCCACTGCTCATCAAGAAGAATAGCAGTTGTCATAGGTGCTCGTTGTTAATCAAGATAACCAAGAAGAAAAGTCACTAAGCAGAGCTTAAGGTAAGCCAGTGCACAGAGTACCCCTGGATTCGCAAAGCCACCGCTCATCAAGAAGGACCAAAAGTGTCATAGGAGTGTTCCTCCGCAAATAATGCACAGTGGTAGAAGCTATACAGCAGAGCTTAAGCTAGGCCAATGTACAGAGTACCCCTGGATTAGCAAAGCCACTGCTCATCAAGAAGGTGAACGGTATCATAAGTGCCTCACCGCCGGTCTGGAGTCAACAAAAGCTGCCTGAGAAAAGAAGAAAGGCTGTATGCTAATTCATTGATATTTCCAAGATAATCAACGGTGGTCAGGCTGAGCCAGTGTACAGAGTACCCCTGGATTCACTAGACACCGTTGCGAGAACAGTCTTCACTGTGTTCATAATATACAGAGTAAATCCGCTCGCTCTATTCCACGCTGATGCCGCTGCTAATTACCTTCTAGTGGCACACCCGCTTAAAGATAGGCCAGTACACCATCGGTGTCCCTGGATTCACCGTCAGACAAGGTGGCCAAGCTAGAGGAACCGCAGGATAAGAAATCACTCATTAAGCTAGCAATTAACTGCTGATTCGTTGTCGCCGCTGCTGTGAGTCTGCCCGTCTGCAAGCACCGCAAAATAACAAACGAAAAGGAAAAATGGTTTTCGAGGAATAGAAAAGTGCAAAATGGGGAATAGAAATTCTGTCCATTTCTGGGGAATAGATTATGTGTCACACGCACATGCGTCTACTATCACCATTGGGAGTGAGATCGTGAGTTTAGGCTTGGTGACAACACGCGAGACAACACTAAGTATTTTCAGACGTGTTCCCAAAGTGACCAAAAACCGTTCGATTGGCAATCGAACGGTTTTTGGTCACTTTGGTCTCTGGAATTCACGGCCGTGAATATTAAATTAAGGCTTCACTGCACGTCTACCCCACACTGTTTGCGAGTAAATTAGATTAGGAAAACATTTTTCCAACGTTCGCAACGCACATAGATATATCATTTAGACTCCTAGGAAGTTTTTGAGCTCTTGATTGAGCCGATCCGTGGCCGCATCAGCTCAGTTTGCAGTCGCAACTGCGAGCTAAGCTGATAGGCCCTTATAACTTTCATGCACATCGCATAAAAACTCAAACAGCGGAGGGGTTCTCGTGCGTTCTAGCGCACGATACTTGGCACCAATATTGCTAACAGCAATATTGGTGCACCCTCAAACGCACAACCTCTGATGTAAGCTATGCGCAAAACGCGTGCTGCACATCATGGGTTACTTTGGGTAAACCGCAAACCCAAACCCAAACATGCCCAACAGCAAAGGGCTTCCCGTGAGTTCCAGCGCACGTGACTTTGCAAAATTATTAGTAAGATATATATCTTTTAGTTGCCAAAGGCCCAAGGCCTCAAAAGCCTTGTGCACGAAGCCATCAATTTATTTCTTTGGCAGATTTATTGGGTTGGTGTTCGAGTTTACCCAAACCCAATACATGCCAAACTGAACAAGTAATTCCCGTGCGTTATAGCGCGCGAAACTATGCACAAATATTTACAAGACATATATATATTTCAGTTCTCAGAAGCTCAAGGCCTGAGATAACTTGTTGGCAAAACCATCAATTTATTTCTTTGGCAGATCTATTGGGCTTGGGTTCGAATATTTCCAAATCCAATACATGCTAAACAGCAAACGGCTTCCCGTGCGTTCTAGCGCACGTAACTGCGTAGAAATATTGCCAAGATATCTATCTTTGATATATTCGAAGCACAAGGTCTAAGAAAGTCTGTGCGCAAAATGGTTTAACTATTTCTTTGACACAGATTTTAGCGTGCTATTCAAACTCATAAATCTGGGTCAAAGAAATAATATGTCAACTTCGCGCACAAGCTATCGCAAACCTTGCACTTCAGAAATGTGAAATATATACATCTGATCAATATATTTTGCAAAGTTACGTGCGCTTGAACTCACGGGAAGCCCTTCGCTGTTTGGCATGTTTGGGTTTGGGTTTCAAACCCAAAAGGCATCATGCCAGCACGCGGCCATCTTTAATATACTCAACGGCTTGCCATATGCTCTTGAGGGTGCACTGATATTGCTACGAACAATATCACTGCCAAGTTTCGTGAGAAGATTCTCACGAAAACCCCTATTCTGCAAAGCCGCAAGTGGTTGAAACCATCTCACACCGCACCAACTTAGCTTGCAGTCGCGACTGAATGCTAAGCTGATGCGGTTGCGGATGGGGCCAATCGATAGCTCAAACGAAAGGTATTCACCTAATGAATACAAACGCTTTAGAATCGAATGGTGGAAAAATTATGCTTCATGCTACATGCAATAAATTGTTTACAAGAAGGGGGTGTGCCAGACGCAAAATATTGCACACGCCGAACCTCCGCGGTGGACACGAGCGGTGGACACCTACAGTAGTGATAGTTCATAATTGATAGTACAAACGATAGATGGCATGTGACATATAATATATTCCCCAGAAATGGACAGAATTTCTATTCGCCATTTTGCACTTTTCTATTCCCCAATAAATAGGCTACCAAAGGAAAAAGGGTCCGCCAGTACACCAAGGGTGTCCCTGGAGTCACCTATCTCCCGAATCTGCTCTTCTTGACTGCTGTAGACTTCTCGCCAAAGAGCCTCTTAGTTCTGAAATTCGCACCGAAATAAAAAGCCGCTCCGCGCAGGACATTATTGTTTTGTAAAAAGATAAAAACAGCAGTATATAATATTCACCAAAAGATAATAAAACCACCAAAAGTACGAATTATTGTACAAAACTGTGAGCAGAGTTGTCTTAGCAATCTAGCACTCGGCACGCGAACAACCACCTAGCACTTGCGAAGGCAAAACAATAATGAGTCCACTAGTCCTGACCTGCGGTCAGAGCATACTTATTCTCAAGGGTCACTGGCACATCTGTAAAAATTGTAACAGGCTTCCGCTCTAAAATCTTCATCTACCAATAAAATGTCACCGTTCTCTGCCAGCTTTGATGATGTTACCGTTCCCCATCTTCTGGCTGACACGTCAGTGGCAGCATCCTAAACGTCATTTCTTCTAGAAACATTCTTCTTATCTCAATGTCACATCATGATGACCAAACCTTCTTCACCACATCTGCTATCTCCGAGCAGTCATCAAGCGCGAGGTATGTCACGCCTGTCACGTCTGTCGCGCGTGTCACCAGCTGGACAACCCCGGCTTCGGTACCACGAGAAGCCGGCGTTTGTTACATTGATATGCTGCGATATTTTGACAGTCTCGTGTCGCAAGCAAAGCTGATTAAACCAATTTGGAACCTGCGAATTAGCATGTTAAGAGGACAAGCAGGTTCAAGCAAGAGGGAATACGCATCGTAAAAACCACTCTCAATCATTCTGTGTCCAGGCTCTTGCTAGCCTCCTTCGAATATGTAACCAGGCTCTTGCTAGCCTCCTTCGAATATGTAACCAGGAAACATCTGCTTTTGCGAATACAAATCTACCATGTTGGGGGACCCAGGCAACGCGCGCGGCCCCACACTCTCAAGTGAGTAACCTACTTCTATGTACTAGCGCCGCGCGCTTGCCCTGCAAATACCGTCTGCTATATCTCACTATTATCTCGAGGAAAATAATGCTGTCAAGTGTTCCGAGAGGGAAATTGAAAAAGCGCCACTGCCTCAACTGTCCCTACGCTCTGCTTTATCTAGCGATAGCCTCTGCGCACCGCGCTCTATCCGTATCGATCGAGTCCACCTGTCGCGACTGCCTCGTCAGCTATCATATCTCTGTCGCCAGCTGTCTCCAGTCACCTCTGTGTCACCAGTAGTCCTCAGTCACGTCCATATCACCCCAGATATGGGTCATACTTGGGTCACCAGCTGTCCTCAGTCACCAACTCCACGGTCGCCATCTTGGTCAACACCTCGACTTCGCAATCTCGACCACCAGCACGAATGTCACGTGTTCGTCACGACCAAGACTACCTTCTCAGGTGTCACAACCCGGCTGAGATCCCACAATATGCCGCGGTTTGTGACGACCGCTCTAAATCGAAGAAAACGATCGTACGCCAAGAGCAGCCTAGCTTTATTTTGAATACAATTTACAAAAGAGTGCTGTCAAATTGATCGGTCAATTTGGTGGTGCCTTCTTGCCAATAAGACCTATTAATTTGCTCAACTCGATTGTGCAGCCTTGCGCGCTTGTTCATATTTATATACATATATCGACGATCGGCATACAGTAGGTGGTCGGTCAAACCAACTGTGGACTAAGATGAGATGATAAAATAACTAGTTGTGGGTTTTATCATCGGTCGGGCTAGTGAAGCAGAAGGAGACGGAGATGGCACCTCAGGTCGATAATGGTACACCTGGCACATTATTGTGATACTTTACTAGGTCCCCCACGAATTATCTTTATTCAAAGTCTGCTAGACAACTTGTAGCAAAACTTAGGGAGGGAGGCAACACTTATATTTCATATGGGGGTCACCCTCACCCAAAAGGCGGATGCTTGGCACTTCTATATTAACACGAATGCATGCGATGTGGCTCCATGATTTCATATGGGAGGGCGGCGCTCCGATGCCTTGGTTGCACCCCAGCGACAAACGAAGAGCAATCAGCATCGGAGTTCTGCACAGGTTCGGGTCACTGAATCGAACAAATGGAGGCCTGTCACTGAAAGGCAGATGCACGATTCCAAACCACGAATATTTGATAAGTAGTTCAGTTCAGTGAGAGTGATGACAAAGTTATGTCACACATTTCAACGTTATGCTATACTTCAAGGCTTAGGGTGTCCTCCAAATTGGTGGATGTCCGAAAAATGGGGTCGCCTCTTCTTCAGTTGCGACAAACTTATACGTGAGTTTAACCCAGAACACTTTTTTATTCACTTGAGGCCGTCGTTCCAGTTCAAGTCTGGAATAGATTAGTGTACTAGGTAGGTAAGGGCGCAGATGAGGGACATGCGCTTTTGAATAGTGTTGAACGACCTCTTCTGCGAAACAACCGTATTCTCATTCGGCTTCACAAGCGATGGTAGTGTCCACATCACCTCGTGCCAAAAGGTTTTTGGGCTGTTTTAGGAATGGCCGTGAGTAGCAGCTATGCTTATCAGCTTGCCAAGCTTATCGTCAATAGAGCGGAGGAGCGCGACTTGGTCCTCCGAGGTGCGCGACATTTCCATCATGCCCGGGTGCGTCGTGCTCGGCCCGTAGGCTGGGTTCATGAAATTGCTACTTTGCCTGACTTTCGAGCTGCATCGGTCTAAAGGGGCTTTCATGCGTTCGTTGAGTGCCGCCGTTCCCTCGAGCACGCCCTCGCCTATTGTTGGAATCGGCTTCCGGTTCTTGAGCGCGATGACAGTCTGGCGGAACTCCTTGGCATTGGCGAGCCCTGGAAGGGTGAGCTCGATGCCGGCACCAGAGGTATCTACTTGGCACACAGAGTCTACATTTGGAATATATTCACCAACCTCGTGCGCACAGCACCCACATAATTGAATCACTCTTTCCGTACCCCCAGCGGGGTCTTCGACGAGTACATCCTGCACGCGGTCGAAAGGGACGACTTTCGTGATTCCCCCTGTTTCATATTTCGGGAAGCGGCCGACGCGGCAGCAAAGTTCTGAGCAGTTTTGTCCGTCGTCGTACGAGAGAGGCTTCTTCCTAAGCTGCTTGAAGACGATACCTTCGTTCGTGATGCCGACACGGCGTGCCCACAGCTCTTCAATTTTATTTTCATAAAACAAGCGATGCTTGGTGTCTTTGTAGATGGCTAGATTCAGCACGGTGCAAATCTGGCAAGGCCAAAAGCAAATTGGCACCGAAAGAACGACGTTTGTAATACTGTTTTGGAATTCCCAGATTGCATTTGCTTCTTCCAAGGAGGCATCGTTCGCAAACAGATACTCCCGAACAAGTTCGTCTTCGTCCGTCCACGGCGAGCTGAGCAACTCTTTTCGGACCTCCGCCATCGTGAGGTATTTATTAGCTCTATAAACCGTTTAAAACACTAAACGTAAACCGTCAATGGAAAATGTAAACAATCGAATGGAAAACACCCTTACAGTGAACACGAAATATATACGGTGCGCGGTGCAGTCGAGTGAATGGCACTGAGTGCTGCAGTCCAGTGTTTTCGATCGGATGATTGTAATCGATGAAACTAATTGTGTCACTAGGCTTGGTCGATCTCAACTAGCTACTACCCGTAGGGCCCGCATTCGGTATGAGGGTGTTCGCGTCGCGGGTTTCGCGACCATGAATTCCGAGGAACGTTGACCACAGCGGTTGTGACGGGCCGCCAACCCTGTCCGTCTTCATCGTTGAATGACTCGTTCACTTCCGTCTGACGCGCCAGTGGTTTTTTTTACAGAATTCTGTCGTTCTGTGCAGTTTATGTCGGTTTGTACAGTGGTTAACGGTGGTGGCCCGATGTCTACAACCACACCCCCCGTTAGTACACTTTTTGTTTTCCAGACTGAGCCCAATGGGGGCTCCGCCCCCCACACCCCCGTACGTACACTTTTTTTTCCCCAGACTGAGCCCAGGGGGGCTCCGCCCCCCACCCCCGAAAGTACACTTTTTTTTCAGACTGAGGGTGGGGCTCCGCCCCCCCACACCCCCGAAAGTACACTTTTTTTCCCCCAGACTGAGCCCATAGGGCCCGCATTCGGTATGAGGGTGTTCGCGTCGCGGTTTGGAATAATTAAATATATATCATACTTTTATGATCTCCCGATGCATCAAATTGCCATTTCCATAATTCCATTCCTGATATCTCAGGGCGCAGTCATCACCGTCTTTGGAAGAATTAAATATAGATACCCCCCCCCCTTTCCATACACACTCTCTCTCTCGCGTTTATATTACATGCCATTTATCCAATATCATATTACAATTATGGATACGCGTCTATCGTATACTATCGTATGAAGGCCTAATAGTAAATATGCACCGGGTGCCCCGCCACATCACCGCCATCATCTAGAAGCACACGACCCTCATCGGGATCAATGGGTGATTGTTGTGGAGGGGACGGAAATTCGTCGTCATACTCCTCGTTAACCGCCAGATCCACCTCTTGAAATACAACCTCTAGTGGAACGGTGTCGGAAGTGCCAGGGAGCAAAGCCTCCGGGAAAACGACGTTCAAAGTATATACACCGGTATCATCGGCACATTGATGGTCTCCATCGTCCTCTGTTAGCACGGTGACGCCTTCAAGTCGCGTCGCTCGGGAGAACGCGACATACAGTTGTCCGTGGGAGAAAACGGGCTTGGGTAGGTATAGCCCGACGTGTTGTAGGGTTTGGCCTTGACTCTTATTTATCGTCATAGCGAAGGCGGGGCGCACGGGAAATTGATATCGTCGGAAGGAACACGGCAGGCCTGTCGAGATACACACAATTTATACGCGAATGAAAAAAAAATACACAAATTCATGAAAACCCGAAAGTGAAAAGAAATAGTTGGTCGGCAAGTGAACTAACTTTACCTGTGAGCTGGGGATCGGCGGTCATCGGAATGCGAGGTATCCATACACGGTTACCCTTATGTTGACCGCCCAAATATCTCGGCGTCAATTAAGCGACCGGATATAGCACGAACGATTAGACGTGTGCCATTGGAAAGCCCGTTGGGGGAGTCCAAGTTGCGCAACAACATGATCGGGGACCCAGCCTTCAATCGAAGAACGTGATGAGGGAAACCCGAGGGGTTAAACTTGTTCAAGAACTCCACCGGTACCAGGTGCGCATCATCCAACTCCTCGACTCGATCAGCACTCCGCACCTCGTGTTCGTCACCGGGTAGCATAGCGAGAAGCTTCGCATTTAGCATATCGGCGGTCGCGTTTAGCGGGGTCATGATAGTGCGTTCGGAGAGGTATTCCGTAAAGGACGCAGTGTCGAATTTGAGCAGCATGTCCGGGTAAACACGTTCGATGAGCTTGCTGAGGGTACGCTCGCCCACAGGGAGGCACATCTGGTTGGGCACGCGGATGCAACCCCGCTTGAAATGGGAACCTGCAAGCGGATACTATTAGCATAAGTCACACGCACGGAACGCCGATCATTGTTAGAGTAAAAACGATAGAAGGATTGCGCACCAGAAGTGTCGGCAGCCGCTCCAATCCGAAGCAAGTAGTTTGCGAAGGATTGTTGGGCCTCGGCCAGCGCATGGTCCCCAGCCTGTACCATGAGGGCGGCGCGCATATTTGTCGTTAAGCGAAGAACACGGAAATGGCGCCAGAGAGGTGAACGCGACAACACGATGCCGGAGATATCCGCCCGCGTGCCCCGGTACACGATCGGCAAGACTTGCCGGAAGTCTCCAGCGAGAAGGATGGTCTTCCCTCCGAACGGCTTGTCGATGCCCGTAATGTCTCGCAACAATCGGTCTACAGCCTCCAACATGTGACGGTGGATCATGGAGGCCTCGTCCCAAATGATCAGTGCGGCCTCGCGCAGAAGGGCAGCTTCGTCACTCTGCTTGAGCATGTTACATACGGTGTCC
The DNA here is from genome assembly GCA_001247695.2 of Cymbomonas tetramitiformis. NCBI lineage: Eukaryota > Viridiplantae > Chlorophyta > Pyramimonadophyceae > Pyramimonadales > Pyramimonadaceae > Cymbomonas > Cymbomonas tetramitiformis. The sequence goes on along the minus strand of LGRX02003810.1, from coordinate 42,387 downwards.
TCATGAAGATGTAGAGGGCATTTAGTTCGACTGTGCGATGTACGCCCACCGACTAACAGTTGAGCGGCAATGCCCGAAAACGCCATGGCCAAGGCGACCTTTCCCTGCCCACGCACACCATCGAGCAACGCGTTCTCCAAGAAGGTTTTCCCCGTACCACCAGGACCGTCCACGAAAAACACACGTGGCAACGCAAAGTCCTCAGGGTTATCCACAGCCCGACGAACTTCATCGATCACCCGCCGTTGTTCCGCATTAGCCTTGCGCCTCGCTTCCTCTGATCGTTGTTGACACTCGAGCTCGTCATATGCAAGCTCCTCCAAAATCAAGCCACATCGCGCATTTACCTACGTAGAGAAAAGAAACGGTTAGTGTTGCTATATATATGGGGGGGGTGAAGTTACGGGGTAAATAAATACGGTTACAGGGTCGGAAATGAAGTTGCAGGGTCAGAAATGAAGTTACAGCGACGAAAGTGGTATCAAAGAAAGAACGGAATTGTGGTAGGTAGTAATTTCAAGGGAAAACTCACCTGGATATCAAGGGTAGGCATACCCGTGGATTTCAAATCTCTACCGCCCGCCTTTAGCATCGTGTCAATTCCGTCTAAAGCCTGTGCGAAAATGAAATCGGAGAAGCCCAACTGTGGATTTCCGGAAGTCGTGCGAGCGGCATGCAAAAAGTCCTCCGACATACTCTCCTTGAATTCCTCCCAAACCTTGACGGGTTCCGTCACCTCCGAGTGCAACAACATGATCGCGAGCAACCGTCGAAGCTGAACAGGCATACAATGCGTGACCGCCTCCCGCAGAGTGTCGTAGACATCACGATCGTCTTGTACCAATCCAAGTCGCACGGCGGCTTCCTTGAATGTCTCACACACCTCCCCATTCACAGTCCGGAGGTGTTCGTAGGAGCGTGGACCGCGGACGTGTGCAAGCAGGCATCGCAAATAGTACCGCTCACCTTCCTTCGGACTGACGGCATACATCCGCCCAATCGTCGTGCCGGCAAAATCTTCGGTCGCGCGACCACGCAGTCTAGGCAACCACCGGGCGAGCACTCCGTTTTTTAAATCCCCACGGTGCCAGGTGAACTTGGAGGGCATCTCGTGGTACAACAATCTTGCGGCCTCGGGGCAACCTCCTGCGTTGACCTGAAAGAAGCTGGTCAGCTTGGTGATACGATCGAGTTCTCGAGCAACGATCTCTCGGAGGTCACCGTCCGCCTCGGGGAGCCAAGTTACCAAGTGCTGCCCGTCCAAGTGCACCGGTAGCCGCTCGACCGCAGGACCACCCCCATGCATAGGAAGGCTGAAAATGCGCCAGCATGCTTCGACGGGGCCAATATAACGGGCTTCCTGGTATTGAGCGACTTCGTTCCGGATGGCCTGTAAAAGTTGCCGAATCACGTGTTACAGGGTCATAAATATAGTTACAGGGTCATAAATGAAGTTACAGGCTCAGACATGAAGTTAAAGTGAAAAAAAGTTACAGGGTAAAAAATTGAGCTACAGGGTCAATAATGAAGTTACAGGGTCGGAAATGTACCTCCTCCGCGTCCCCTTGAGGGCCCGTCCCCTCAGGACACTCGGCCCGACGGATCTCCACGATGATCTTGTCATGACCCTTATACACGTACTTGTACAGATACTTGACGGACTTGATAGTGGTGCAGATCTCCACGTTGATGTGGCAATCGTACTTCTCCGAAAGAAAAGGGTTGTACGGGACGACGTCGCGATTGTCGAACTCGCGTTGGCCCTCACTTCTCGGTGGCACTCGACGACCATTGTCCCGCCGCCGGTACTCAGGGAAACCCTCGGCGGAGGAGTGCGTCAGTTCGCAAAACACGCGTGGGAACTTTTTGCAACACACGCCGGGACATCGGTCGTCTTGCATGCACGGCGAGGACGGATTCGAAGGACCGCAAGGACCATGCATCATACAGGAGCTCACGGTGGCATACAATAGCGGTTGTGTCACGGGGTCCGGTATCTCAGCAGAACAGTACTGGTCGTAGGCATCGGGCATCGGCTTATCACCAGGGTGAAGAATGAGAAGTATGTGGGCATGCGGGAGGCCCCGCTTCTGGAATTCCACGACCCATGCGAATGACACCACGCGCCCAAAGCAGGGAAGATATCTTACCCCGATTGGCCGGCCCCGGGCCGAACTGAGTCGCCAAAATGAGGCCCGGGCCGAAGAGGGGCCGAAAGAGAAATTGCTTTGGGGCCGAATCAATTTGGCGCAAACTTCTAAAATTTTGATGAAAATTTTGCGAATTTTGCATTTTCCCATACTTAAGATTAAAATTTTCGCGGGCATTTTGTAGTTCGGACCGGGCGGGCCGAAGGCGGGCCGAAAGAATTTTTTATTTGGGGCCGTACCAGCTCAACGGAAGATATCTTCACTGGCCCAAAGACTCCGGCACCGCGGGCTCCCTTGATGCCGAGATCCACCAGCAATGCCTCGAGCTTCATGTGGAACACTCGAGCCACAATATCTGGACGATCCGCCGCCGTTTGTCCAGGCGGGAGGGCATCGAGAATCTCTTGCCACTTCGGGTTGCACGTCATGGTGATGAACAAATCCGGCTTGTGGAAATGCCGCACGCGTGCCATGGAGTCTTGGTACCGTTGGTGCATGTCTCGGGGACTACCCGTAAAGCTCGAGGGCAGTATAACGCGCTTGCCGATAGCACTCCCATCCACGACGTCGTTAATGGACACGGCGTCTGAGAGGCCTGCACTCGAAATGACAACGGTACTGAGTGAAATAATGCGGAAAATCGGCGAAAAGTGTTTAGGGAGTCGACAAATTACCTTGATAGCAGTCTGCTCGCAATTTTTTCTGATTGTAAGATACGTAGTTCAGGTTCATCTGCTCGATCTTGGCGTACATATCGACAACGTACTGCTGAAACAACCGGCCCGCGGAGTGCAGAAGAGAAAAGTCACGATCGCGAAGTCGCAGCCGGTAGTTGTAAAACTCCAAAGCCGTGACGGTCTTTTGCTTCACGGTCGAGCCTGGTGGGATAATGGGTCCCTTCGGGATACCGATCTGCCAACCGTGGTCGCCATGGGGGAACAACAACGGGTAAGAGAGCGAATCGTATGCGCAATGTGTCTCGGCAATTCTATGTAGACCGCCAGTCCGCAGTTTCAACGATATGTCCCGTTTTTTTGAAGCGGAATTCTCAGCGGTCGCATCACCGGGCATAATCACGGCCACCTCCGGCGCCGAAGGCTTATTATACGTTCCACGGTGAGCGTCTTCAGACTGCGCGAACTTGACATCCGCACAAATGTACAAACGGAGATCTTCCGCATCCCCTCGTCTACGAATATTCTCGGCATGCTGCTTGTACTGCCTGACGTAAGGGTTCTTGTCGTGCAGTGCATTCTGCAGGTCCATCATGGTGGCCGGATCCAGACCCTCCCACGCACGCCGAGCTTGATCTTGCCCAGATCGAGGGCCTTGCGCCATGCGATGTTCAGCCTCACTCTCCGGATCACCTGTGATAGATGGCAAATCGCGTGGTTTAAGGACGAATGATACACCACGGGAGAAAGGCAAGAAAGAAAAATATGACGGCGGAAAGAATTTACGAAGGGTATTATAATCACCTTCCATGAAATAGATCTGTGAAAACCCAGGACGGTAGCCGCTTTGCGGCTCGGGAGGGCTGATGTGGTGAGACACGGAGCCTTGAATCTTGTAGGTGTAAATTCCGGGATTCGCGGAAGTGGGCAAAATACTGGAGTCCACGTTGACCCGCATGGATGTGAATCCCAAAGCGGAATTGTAGTTGCGGACGTGCTTGAAAAAGTTTTGTACTCGATGGGATTGGACACGATCAGAGCGTTTGAAAAGGTCGGTGATAGCGGGGACCTCGTCTTGGCGGGGGACCGCCCATGGCATATAAATATCGCCATTCCCACAACACTTGAATCGGGGACTTTGAACAGCGCTAGTCTTAATCTTCTCCTCTATCCAATGGAGTGCCCCGCAATCGGAGCACGCGACGTCCATATGTCCAGGCAAAAGATGCTTGCCAGCGGTGTCGTTGTGCCAATGCTCCACATTTAATAGTGCGGCATAACGGGGCTCGTTCACATCGAAAAGTTGTATATCCTGCGTGATGGTTGCCTCGCTATCCGCCACACCTGTGAGAATGCCATGAACCGCCGGGTCTTCGGGAGTCAAGACTTGTCCTTCTTCAAGCGCGGTGAGAGCTCTCTGGTCCGCTGGGTCGTCGGGGATGAAGGCGGGTCCTGCATTTCTGAGGACTTGCGTGAAAGCGTTCGCAAACCGGAAGTCACGCTCGAGGACTTCCATTTGTTCAACGCCTCGAAGGGAAAGCGGGTTCCCAACATGTCTGATCGGAATCGAAGCGGAAAGAGGAGTATGGTGTAGAGGGCAAATCGAGCGTCGTCGAGCGGATCCGGGCAAAGGCGACGGCGTCGACTGGAGTGCGGCGTCAAGGATGTCATCCACACCGTCTTCCTCATCCTCCTCATCGGAAGAACCGTCAACTATATCGGGCAGCTCGTTCTCACCGTCGTCGTCGCTTGCCATATCGAAATTCAAAATGGGCATCGGGCTGACATTTTGTGTGGTTGTTTGACGCCCTCGGAACTCGCGTGATGCCGACAAAGGAGTACGCACCGCGCCGGATGTCGGCGGGGTTGTCGCCCGGCTGTTAACGGCATATGCGGCATTAGTGCCTATTCTCCGTCGGGTACGTGGTGTATATCTCGATGGAGGCCTTCCCCGTCTCCCATTCCTCATAACTCCGCTCAGACCGGTCGCGGTAAAGGAGGATGTGTGAGAGGAAGGCGTCGGCTGAGATATGGCGTATGGACCCGGGGAAGTAATGGGAACATGGCGGCGTCGGAATGCCGGTGAAGGCGATGGTGACGCATCGGAGAGTGCGGCGTTGAGGTCGGGAAGCGGTCGATGGGGGGTAGCCGCCTCGATTAAGGTCGGTGGCGGAGCATCGCCCATGTCGAAAGGCGGATTAGTGCATAATAGTCAAATAAGCTTATGATTTTTTACAGATGTGCCTGCAAAAGATATGTGAAACCCGGACAAATAAGCACGTAAAATAGAAAGTACAAAATTTACTCATTTAGCTCACGTGGGTGACGGTAATGGTATGGAGCATGTGTGGCATAGGATCCCGGAGAGATTCTTGTAAAAACCGGTGAGGCAAAGATGGAGCCCATATACAATCGCAAGGCGTCGTCGAGTATAGCCGGAGGCAGGTCGGTTGGAATTCGGTCAAAAGCATCTCTCACTTGTGCATAGTTGCGCAATGAAAAAGCGCGACATCTCTCTTCCTCGTAGGCGAGTCTAGTGTGATCAAAACACGGCTTGCCACGGACCATGGCGTACGCACGTTCGAAGGTTGCTAAAACCTCACGGCTCGCCTGCTCGCGGTGTGTCCAAAGTATGAATTGGTTGCCACATTTGATCGGTAAGAAGCTCGCGGCATACGCAACTTCATTACATGCGTAACTTCGGACGGGCGCCGCTCCCACCCAGTAGAAAACACGCGGAGGAACGTCGGGACGAAGGTAAGGCGGATGCGGTGGATGGAAGGCTGCAGGCCAGATGTGATCGCGGTACAACTCGAACTCTAACAATGCCAAGAGTTCGAAACAAAAATCTCGTTGACCGTTATCAAACCCGCGGCTATACAGGTGGACTCGTAATGTAGGTACGTCTAGGATTCGGTCGATGAGGATCAACACCGCCTCTAACGGACGGTACCCTTCACCCACGATGCAGAATGCTCCAAACCGGGTGCCGCGTAGGGGGCCCCACTCGGGAGGGAGTGGGGCGGTGTTTACCCCACGGTGTACGGTGACCGCGTAATCATCGATGAATCCTTGGAATTGTGCTTCTGGAATCGATTGATCCCGTGTTGCATATTCGCCGATGGTGATTTGATATCCTGTATCTCGTGTAATCACACAATAATTCAGGCAGGAAATCTTGAAATCTCCAAGTCAATGGTAACCACAAAATAATTCAAACAGATATATCAAAAATGTCATCCCCGGGCCAAATTACATCCCGGGTGTAGTATTCCCATGCAGAGGGGAAATAATGAACTGGCTCGATGAACCAATCATTATCATAAAAGTTGATGGACATTCCTAAATCAATCTTTTCAGATCTCAAACATTGTAGAAACTGACTGTAGCAATTCCTATCAAATTGAGAAGCTGTTAACAGCTCTTGCATGTAAAACTGCTGGTGGGTGACTTTGGGATAATTAACATTAAATCCTACACTAAACTCATCAGATTGCACAACATCCCATATGTCATAATACACTTCAACCTGCTCTTTAATAAAAAGCAGAATTAAAAAGTATGATGACATATCAACGGTGTGCAACAATTGAAGCAAATCAGTGTTACTAAACTGCTTAGCAACAATGTTTTGAAGCAGGTTTTCAGCCGGGGACATGTTATCCAATATCACCCGCCACTCTGCAAGGGAAAAACTATTAACTAATATACTCATAATGACAATCGGTTGTAAAACAAACTACACTACTATCCTACGGCTTACTTTCTAAGACGGTCTTGTGCCGGTCTTGTGACATCAAGCCTGCAGCACCAAATAGTGAATTAGTGATCGGTGAAACATTGAAACTGTCAACAAAGGACAGAACACCGGCATCAACAGCAACATTTAAAGAAACTTGCACGTGGTGGCACAACTTAAAGAAAGTAAGGCTCACCTAGAAGAACTAACTTAGGAAGTGTAGCCGAAGAAAACGGCAATGTTTGTCACCAACCTGCAAGGCAAAACATAGTTAGGACAAACAGGTCAAGATTTGAAAACGAACAGCCGCGCGCTACACGCAGAAAACAGTTACTGGCATGCCCCCCAAAAGGTTCACGGTCGATGCTTGGGACCCGTCGGGCCATGGTTATGTCCCCCAGCATGAAAACAATTGAACTTACACATACCAATTGAAAAATAACATACTACAAACATCGACAACTGAAACGCCGGATCTGATACAACAATCTCCAGACGAATACAGAATACAAAATTAACAGCAAACATACACTTAAGAAAACTCAACAGTAAAATACGCATTACAGAAACACATACACTTGAGAAAAGTCAACAGCAAAATACACATGACAGAAACACATACACTTGAGAAAAGTCAACAGCAAAAAGCAGAAAGCGCAATTACAGAATTATCAAGTTTGTGACAAAATAAATATGGCGCCCCAGAAAAATGGGGCAAGGTTTCTTCAGCCTGGCAAGCACGTGAGTGCTTGACCCTGCGAAGGCCTCGGCTGCCATAGATATAAAGTCCTAAGCTAGATAGACTGTTACAATACAGAATGACACAATTAACAAAAGACACAATTAATGCGTGTGTCAATGGACAATTACAGCGTGACATGTGGACAAACTCAACAGTAAAATACGCATTACAGAAACACATACACTTGAGATAAGTCATCAGCAAAATACACATGACAGAAACACATACACTTGAGAAAAGTCAACAGCAAAAAGCAGAAAGCGCAATTACAGAATTATCAAGTTTGTGACAAAATAAATATGGCGCCCCAGAAAAATGGGGCAAGGTTTCTTCAGCCTGGCAAGCACGTGAGTGCTTGACCCTGCGAAGGCCTCGGCTGCCATAGATATAAAGTCCTAAGCTAGATAGACTGTTACAATACAGAATGACACAATTAACAAAAGACACAATTAATGCGTGTGTCAATGGACAATTACAGCGTGACATGTGGACAAACTCAACAGTAAAATACGCATTACAGAAACACATACACTTGAGAAAAGTCAACAGCAAAATACACATGACAGAACACATACCCAGTTACATCGCCCAAGGTCTTAAATGCCTTGGGAAAGGGTACCTGCGACATTCACTACAGCAAGGGGTCCTTGGGTCCCGTCCCGTCCGTAATACATCGTCGTTGAGAAAGATGTTGACTGTAAGCTGGCAGGCAAGCATTTACCGGGTGGTGCCCGCCGGTTCTCGGGTCCGGTCCCTTGATGGAGTTCTGGATGTAGATGGCGTGCAGGAATTCACAGAAGTTACACAAAGGGGAAGGATGCGCACCGAAAAGTCGGTCTACGGTGGGTGGTCGTGGAGAGGAATGAAGAAAACTTTTCCGGCACGGCCTTCGTTGGTGGGGTACCTGCGAACGCAACCCCGCATGCACTTAGGAAAATGGATTCAAGTGAATTAGGAAAATTGGAACGAAGTGAAGAAAAAACAATGGTCAACGCAGAAATGCAGGGACAACAGCAGCTGCGCGGGGGAGGGGCGCACGTGAAGGAATGAACTCTGGTAATAAGTTAGCGGAGGCTTTGTATTGCAATGGGCCGCGCCCGCGCCGCCGTACGGGAATTCGAAATTTGCGCTTTGCGCGCGTATCGTTGGAACGGGTGCTCGGTCAAACACTCATACCGTCATACGCGGGTCCGCGGCATTCTGGATTAGGTTCCATGAACCTGCTTCATGGATAGTAGGAAAAATTAACGATGAGAGTCCAGGAAATATCCGGATCTGACGCCCGTAACCATCTAAGATTCAATCGGACGATAACCTGATTTTTGGTGGGAATCTAAAACATCATTGGCTCGAATTTTTCGAACCAATACCTGACCTGAATGGAAGATCGGGTATGAAAAAGTTACGAATTTAATGAAGTACTGTGAATATGATTGGTCAGATGAGCAGCGTCTGTGAGCTCCTCGCAAAATCTGGAGTAGGACAGCCGACGTCTGCAGTAGGACAGCCGACACGATGCGGCAGATCGGCATTTCTGAATCGGAAGGCTCAAAAAGAGCATATTAGGCGACTTAATAATATAGATTTTGAGATCTCCGCTAGGCCTGTAGGCCATCTGAATTTCTGAAATCTGATCGTTCGATCGTCTCATCATTCGTTTATATTTTGTATTTATAGGGGTACGTAAACGTACAGGTGGGGAAAAATCTAGTTAGTCTAGTTGAATTCAAAATGTTATTGAACACAACTCAAATTGTGATTGAACGCGCGTGTCGCAATAAGGAATGTTGACAAGTTCACGGGGAAGCCGATTTCCCCCCCACTGTATGGGGGCCTGCTTCTCCTTGCTTCACCCCTCACTGTGTGTGGCATGTGTCACCCGTGACCGTGTCCCCGTCACGTTAGCAATAATAATAATAAAACATTTACGCTAGCAAAGGGGACAAAGTCCTTGAGAGTGCGGTATCCTTGCAGAGCAGGCTAGTGAAAACACCAGGGGCTACGACTCCCTCTGCTATAGCGCGCCCACAAAGGGGCTCAGCCCACTTTTCAGCAGGGTGACGTCTAGAGAAAAAGCTAAGTGCTAGGCAAAAAAAAACTCTAGAGGATGGATGTAGGAGTCTACACCTTGACTTCTTCTCTTCTTTACGGTTTCGGACTTATACTATTCTACACTTATTAAACGACCGCACGAGGTATGATTACGTTAGGTCAACTACAAGACTTCGGTTTCGTAAATCTTAATAGTTATGCTTTTGCTTTCAAGTGTATGCTTTCAATACACAATATACAGCGGATACGGCTCTTTACTTTTATGTTACAATTCTCAGTTCAGTTCATCTCTCCGAAACGGGTTACACTTAGAGTTCTTATACATTCAGGAACTCTTTCCATAACTCAACTGTACTGAGTACTCCGTACAACAGGCTAGGCACCTCACATCAACATCATTCTGATCGGTCCTACTGTACTCCGTACTGAGTACTCTTGCGTTTTATACTTAGCCGTTTTTCTTGCTCTTGTGCTTGCCTCCTAGCACAACTCCCCCCCCCTTAGGGAAGGTCACGTCCACGCTGACCACGTCGGACCAGTAAAGTTTTTATACAGATCTTCTACTGTTGCTCTGAATGATTATACAGGTCTCAGCCGCCTGTTGTCTGGGATGACATTACACTTCCCAAGACACACCGCAATAAGGAGATCGACCTCTTAAGCACAAGGGTCGGCCTCTCACCGGTCTGCCATCTGCACTACCAGGCTCCCCCAAGGCTCAAGGTCTCACATCCATTACTACGCTCAAGGTTTTAAACCTCCCAACACGGTACACTTACAGGGGATGACAATAGGTTTGCCAATTACCTGACAGTTCTCGGGATGCCGGCCCGGAGGAAAGTTTTTAAACCTTCACCGCCTCCTCGGAGTGCTAGAGCTTTTACCCAGATCTCCAACTGCTGCCCGGTCGTGCCAGGTCCGGAGCCAATGCTCTCGTGAAATGGATTATACAGATTTCCACCTGTTGCCTGGTCGCGCCGAGGCTAGAGCCACTGCTCGCTTGGATAGATTACCCAGGTTCTCACCTGCCGCTTGGTCATACCAAGGCTTAGAGCCACTGCTCAAATGGATTATACAGATTTCCACCTGTTGCCTGGCTGTGCCGAGGCTAGAGCCAATGCTCTCTCGGATGGATTACCCAGGTTCTCACCTGCCGCCTGGTCTCGCCAAGGCTGGAGCCACCGCTCTTCCCGACGCTCCCCAACGCTCTCAATCGCTAAGACCACTCGCGTCAGATTCCCATCCGCCCTCAGGTATGATCGTCACTTCAGCTCGCACTCCCGCTAACGCTATCGGTTCCGGCTCAAACTCGGGCGGGTCACTCTCAACAACAGCTGACTGGACTAAAACGCTCATCTCGCTCAGATCCTCCCTGACAAGCAGTTCAGACAGGAACGCATGCACCTCTTCATGTAGGGTCAGGTTGTGGAAAAGCTGTTTTAACAGTGCTGACGGGATCCCATACAAATTCTCTCGCGCTCCCATGCCCTTCGCGAACACACCTCCGGCTCTCATCGCGCGCCCTCCTTGCGCTACTTTCTCGTGCCTACCGTGCTGCCGGAAGAACTCGCAAGGCGTATCGGAATCGCACACTCGCAAGGGTGTGCGCAACGGAACGTTGGTCCAGATGTGCGTGGGCTTCCTGTATGCGGTCCCGTATTTGCAGTACGTGACGAGGTGCGGAGCTGGTAGATTGCTCATGCAGCGACGCGTGTGCAACCCGTGGGGCTCTCTTCCCCTCGGGTTCTCAATGAAGTATGCTTCGGGCCTCAAGTACCGGATGATCTCCAATGTCCTACGAACTCGCCTGTCCGCAGCACGCAAATCTCGGATGCCTACCGTCTTCGCTTGGCTGTACTCTGTGCAAGGTGGGCTAGCCCAGACTACGTCGAAGTGTCCTGGTCTGAACTGTCGGTAGTCCCATCGCATGATATCCTCGCAATGTGTGGGGCCCCACTTGGGCTGAATGTCTACAGCAACTACTTCGCTGTTGGGAAATTGCTTAGTGAACTGCCTCTCGACTGACCCGGTCCCACAAAACAATACAAGAATCTTAGACTGGCCGACTGGCTCCTTCTCAAGTGCTGCGGCTCCGTTGACTGGCGGCAGGGTGCTCTGAGCAGATACTCTCGCGAAAGTTCCTACTTCCTCATCAAACCTCTCCTCTGGCACCCATGGCATTGCTCCGTCTACCTTGAGCTCCTCCGATAGCGTGGTCCATACCGCTCCTGCGGACTCGTCGCGTCTCTTACGGACCCTAAGCTTCTCTCGCTCCACTCTCTTAGCCTCGATCTTCTCAAACTCCAACAACGCTCGGTTGGGAACACCGGGCCTGCCGGCTCCGTCCCACTCCAGATCCTCTCGGGTCTTCCACTCGTTCTCACTGCGGGGCATTCCTGTCCACTTGACCAGGTACTCTGTCCACCTCCTGCCCTGGCGCTGGCGCGTGCGCGAACGCTCCACCCTCTCGACGTGGGTTTCCTTGCGCCCGCTGACGTCCAACGGAGGAGGGGGGATCTCCTTAGCTCTCTCAACGAAGCGGCTGCCCGACTCTACCGGCGAAAGCCGGTCCACGGTAAACACATCGTGCACTTTCCACTGCTTAGGCGTCTGCAACCTATAGGCCGATGGTGCGCCTCTATCGCTCGCGGGAAGGGCCATCTGCCTGTCGCTGTGAAAGACTCCAGCACCCGAAGGGGCCCAAGGCGCTTCTTAAGCAATTTCTTGTGCAACCCGCGGTCGCCCGGCTGGGTGAGGTGCGTGGCATCCACCCAAACCTCATCGCCTACTGCGTAACTCCTGGACCTGTGACGCGCGTCGTACTGGGCGATCTGTTGCTGCTGAGCTAAGAGCAGCTTCTCCCTAGCGAGCTGCAACTGGCGAACAAATTGGCGGGCTGTCTCGTGGGCTGTACCCTTTTTTACTGCTGCGCCCCTCCCCCCCTTAGCTCGGCCTCTCCGTGATGCAAGTGCTGCCTCCACGAAGAAGTCCAGCTGAGAGGCCGGAGCGTGACCATACGTCAGTTCAAAAGGGGTGAATCCCGTGACGGCGGAACGAGAGTCATTAATGGCGTACTCGACCGGGGTACACCATAAATCCCAATCGTGCTGGTTGGCGTCGACATACGCGCGCAACATGCGTTCGACCGTGTGGTTTGTGTGCTCTGCCTGCCCATCACCTTGTGGGTGGTACGGCGTGGTAGAGGCAACCTGGACTCCCATCAACCGATGTAGCTCGAGATGCATCTCATCCCTGAAGCGGGAGTCCCGATCACAGACGATCTTCATGGGAGCGCCGTGCAAACGCCACACTTGGTCGAAATACATGCGCGCGATCTGTGCAGCTGAGCTGTCAGCGTAAAGCATGGGGACTACGTGCACCATCTTGGACAACTTGTCCGTGAAGGTAGCAAACGCGTCGTACCCTCGCTCTGTGCGGGGCAGCCCAGTGACGAAGTCGATACTAACCACTTGCCACAGTCTTACTGGGACTTGCAGGGGGTTAAGCTGACCGTCTGGATACCCGTTGCGTGGCCGGGTCTGTTGGCACACAACGCAGGATTTGCACCAGTCGGTGACATCCTTGCTCATGCGTGGCCACCAAAAGCGGCGGGATACCCTGTCCAGTGTCTTATCCCTTCCTGTGTGCCCTGCTGCTGGGGACTCGTGTGCTTCGCGCATCACCAGCTCTCTGAGGGGGGAATCCTGAGCTAGCACTAGCTGATACCGCCCTTCTGCCACTCGCCATATCATGTCGTCTACCATGCGAAATGTGTCTGTCCTCTGATGTGGGGCTGCGATCAGTTCCTCCTTCAACGAGCTGAGGTACTGGCTGCGTTCGTATTCCGCTTGCAAGGCGCGGACGAACTCATCAGCCTTCAGTGGGCCTGATGCTGCCCTGGCCCTTGCTGCAACCCCTGTAGTGACTAAAGGCTCGTCGGGTTCTGCCTCACTGTCCTTTCGCGCAGGCGGCGCTCGGGGCTTTGCCCTGCTGGCTGCTGGGGCCCACACCAGAAGGACCGGCCAGCGCAGCGGGGGTCGACCTCCATCAGGGGACTCGAAGAGGTGGTTGGGACGACCTTTTTCGTCCTTCGTGTCAAAGACTTTGACCGGATGAAGCCCATACTTGGGGTGAATCAACCGCCTCCAGGGGGCGTCATAGTCTGGCAGAAGGAACATCGCCGAGGTGTTTTCCGGATCGGCGCGCCACTCAGCAAGGAAATGCCGAAGAATTCTTTCTATCAAGTCTGAATCCTTCGTGTAAGGGGGGTTGCACCAAACGTGTTTCCCGCGCCACTTTTCCTTCAAGCAATCGGTCCAATAGGTGTCAACCTGCCGGTTAACGCCCATGGAGTCGCAACACGCGTCAACGTCAAACACCCCGTACTGGGCCGCTATCTCCTCAAAGCGCTCCCTGATCAGCTTCCAGTCCTGGCGATCTACGACCTGGTCGTAGTGGGAGCTACTTTCTGGGGGCTTAACGGGCTCAGGTACCTTTCCGGCTGCCTTTGGATGACTCTGGGCCTCAGGGTGGGGGAACTTCGGGTGACTCTGGACTTCTGCTGTGGCCTGTTCCCTAGCTCGGTCTGCTCTGGTCATGACTGCTAGCGATTCGGCATCCCTCAAGGATTTCTCGCCTACTGCTAGGGTGGCAGCTGCGTCCAGCCAAAGGGCCGGCGACTCTACCCACGTGAGCCCATTCAGATGGGTGAGCTCACCAATGACCGGTGCTGGACTGGTGGGAGGGAAGGACTCGTCCTCGGAATCACTATACTCGAAGGTGGCGCCTAAGACAGATGTGGGATCCTCGTCCCCTTCGCATCTCTTGCCTTTCGGCTCAGAGTACTCGGGTCCATCAGATCCATCGGTGGTGCGATCCACTGCCCCGAGGACAGAGGTAGGATCCTCGTCCTCTTCGGACCCCTTGCCTGCCGGTGCGGAGTCTCTGGGCCCATCCGTGGCGCGATCCACAATCCCTTTTTCCTTCAACCCTTCTCTGGCTGACATTTCCTGATAGTCTGGTCGCCGGGACTGCGCGTCTGGTACTACTAAACAGCGCCCTGGCACGTGCTCCATCTGATGGACTCCTACCTCTACCAAGTCCTCGTACCAGCGAGCCTGACGTCGGCTGAGCTCCCTAGCTGGGGCGAAGAGCCACTGAAGGGGTTTATGGTCTCCCATGAGCTTAAATGATGTGAAAATCAGATAATGTCTCCAGGTGACCGTGGTGCAGTGATGGATGGCACAAAGCTCCCGTTCCCCAGCGTGATAGTTCTGCTCTGCGCTGGAGAACTGCCGGCTTTCAAAGGCCAAGGGCTGTAAGCCTCGTCCCTGATCCTGCATGAGTACACCCCCTAGTGCTACTCCACTGGCATCTGTCTGCACAAAGAAGGGTCTGGAACCGTCTGCTGCACCCTTTTGATCGGGTAGGGCCAAGGCTGGGGAGGAGATCAAGGCAGTTTTTAGCTGTTTAAATGCTGCCTTTTCATTCTCGCCCCAGGTCCAGTCCACGCCGGATTTGGTGAGGCGGGTCAACGGGTACGCGATATCTGCGAAGTTCTGGATGTACCTCCGGTAGAAGCCACACATGCCCAGAAACTGTCGCACGTGTGTGACAGTTTCTAGGTCTGGCCAATCGCGTACCGACGCAACCTTATCCTGCTGTGGACGACATCCATCCCGATCCACCACATGCCCTAGGAACCGGACTGATCGCTTGCACAATTTGAGATTCGACTTTTTGAGGTAGACGGAATTCTTTCGACATGCCTCCAGGACCTGGCGGAGGTGGTCGAGGTGTACCTCATGGGCGCTCTTACCCGGAACCTCAGCCGAGAAAATCATGATGTCATCTACAAATACTCTGCAAAAGGGTAGGTGCCCGAGGTACTGTTGCATCATCCTTTGCCAGGTACTTGGGGAGTTTGACAATCCCATAGGCATGACCAACCACTCGTACGCTCCAAAGTGCGTAGTCATTGCGGTTTTCTCCACGTCCTCTGCTTTCATAGGGACCTGCCAAAATCCCCAAAGGGCATCCATCGTAGAGAAGACGGTAGCCCCTTGTAGGTCATCTAAGAGACTCTGGACATCCGGGAGGGGGTACTTGTCCTTGACTGTGATCTCATTGATCTGTCTGTAGTCAATGACTAGACGCAACTCCTTGGGATTACTCGGCTTGGGGACCATCAGCACAGGGCAGCCCCACGGAGAGGCCGAGGGTCGTATGTACCCTTTGGCTAAGAGCTCATCTAGCTGTTGCCGGAGTTGCCGCAACTCCTCCTGCGACAGCTTGTACCCTCGCCGGTGCAAGGCGTTCCCACTCCAATCTGGCCTGAGCCGGATGCCGGACTTGAATTCCCTTGACTGGACTGATTCCGGCAGCTCTGTGCAAATGACATCTGCGAACTCCTTTTCCAGGTCCCTAAGCTGCTGCCAGATTTCCGGCGACACCGTCTCGTCTATCTCGTCCTCCGGCGGTTCCGGGGAGGCCTGAGCAGTCTGTGGGGCTGGCGGCGAGGTAGTGCTTGGCGGGGCGGCCGGTACCGGCGGGTCTGTGGTCTGCGGAGCTGGCGGCGGGGTAGTGTCTGGCGGCACGACTGGTGCCGAGGCTCGCGACTTCTGACTCTGAGGGCTCGGGGCGGTGGGGACTTTTGGTCCCGGCGGCTGCTCGGTGGAGGGGCCACTTTCAGCACCAGGCTGACCGACTGCTGCGACCTGGTCACGCCAACGCACTCGCTTACGCCGTGCTCGGGGTCGTCGCTCCGCGACCAGACCCCGGCCCTGCTGGAGCGCCGCGGCTGCCTGCGCGTGCCAGGTGGGTGGCTTCCCGGCCGCGTGATCCTCTATCGCCTGTCTACGCACCGCTGGCGGAAGCAACGCAAATGCTCCGTTCGCCTCCTGTTTGCTAGCGAAAAAGCTGAGAGGGTCAGGGTGATCCCCGGCCTCGTCGACCGTACTCGCAAATCCCTGTGGCCTAATATCCTCGACCACCGCCCCTACTCTCTGCAAATGACACGCTCCTTCCACGTCACTATAGCCGGACTCGGAACTGTCCGAGACCAACCCTCCCGGCCCCTCAGACTCCTCAGCTCCGTCCGGCACCGTCGCGCTGGGACGCACGCTGACTTCACTATCCTCGGACCCGGAGGAGGGCTCTGACGCTAGGCCTGCTACAACATCGTTGGGGGAATCTTCGTCGGAGTCTCCCCCCCCCTTGTTGCAGGCCAACGCGCCAAAAGTCCCATCGGGGCCGAGGTAGACGACGAAAGCTTGCTCCTCTCTGTTTCGGAGGGTCCGCAGGTCCCGGCGAGCTCGACGTTGGCTCAAAAGGACTCCCTGTACCAGTGCCATTGCCGTGTCCTTGGACCGACTGGGGTCCGGTGACCCCGGCGAACAGCCGGTGATGACGACCTCTTCCCTGCCCTTGGTGAACCGGACCGAACCCCAGTTCTTATAATCCAGCGTAACCGGGGAAAGGTTCGCCAGCCAAGGACCCCCCAGGATGACATCCACCTTGAGGTCGAGTGGCATTACCCGAAGCTCAACCTGCTGGCCGTAAGACCCCTTCGACGTCTCAGCAAGGAGCTTGGGCCTGATGCAGGAATTAGCATCATATGTGGTGCCGTCAGCCACTCGAACCCGCATGGCTTGCTCGTGGCGCACCGGCTTGACGCCGGAGAGCCTCTGCAGTGTACTCTTTGCGATGATATTGGTGGATGCTCCCGAATCCACTAACACCTTGACTCTGACGCCCGCAATCCAGGCCCAAAACAGCAACAACGTCGGTGTGCGACTGTGCCTGTCGAAACTCCTCGGGCGCGCTCCCATCGAGGACACCGCTGCCAGGGACTCACACCAGCTCGGACTGATATCGCCGTCCTGCATTATGCAGTCCAGGCGGGTGACTGACGTTTCTGCGTCGGAGTCACAGTCCGGGAGGCAGTAAGTACACGCGTCCGCTAGCAGGCCGATGGCGACTGCTTTCTGAACTGCACTGCGCTCTGGGAAGTCTGGGGGGGACACCGCGACTTGGACTGACGCTGCAGCCAGTTTAGCCGCTATGTGCTTTCTGACTTGCTCGTCCCGGTGCATCAGCTCATTGTCTTGCTGAAGTTCCCTATTCTCCCTTTCCAACTCCTCCTTTACGAAGGCGTGGAAGTCCGCATGGCGTTCTGTTGAGGTAGAAGCCGGGTCCCTACCCTCCAACTCGTACCTGCGCTGCAATCGAGAGGTTCGAAGCGCCTTGTCTTCAGGAGTCAGCCATGGTCTGCGTTTCGGGCCCAAAGCCTGGCGAGCCCTGCTTCGGGTCAACCACGGCCGACTGGGCTTTGAAGTTCTCTCTGGTGGTGAGAGTTCTTCTCCCTCGGCAGGCTTGGGCTTGGCAACGCGAACAAACCGTCCGAACTCCTGATCCAAGATGGCTTTGCGTCGGCGATTGAACTCGCGCACCCTGACGAGCCGCTTCAAGCGCTTATCTAACTCTTCTCGATTCAACTGGGGCTTACTAGTCGTGGGTCCAAGCTTCTGGCTCATCCGCCTTTGCCCTGCCCTCCAAAGCGCAAGGGACTTGACCGGCCGGACCTCCGACTCTTCCAGCTTTAGATACCTTTCTAGCGCCCTGATGGCGGAACGCAGGCGAGCACTTGGCTGCTGGGCCTGAAAGGCTTTCCTAACTCTGGGGGGTAAACGCTGAGCTCTGAACTTCCAGTGCCCGCGAACTCTCGCAACATCCGACCCCTGGTTCTCCAGGTGCTGTTGGTAGACTGCCCGTGGCTCAACTGTGTGGCTCGACCGGTTTTTACCCCGGGTGTCCGCACCGGTGATCCAACAGAGCAGCTCCCACGGCTCCTCGGGACGCGGAACTGAGGCGGTTGCTGGGGTTCTGGCGGACTTCCAGAAGTTTGCCTGCTCTCTTTGGACGCGCTGCTCGACCTGTTCCCGCTCAGGAGGCTCTGGGCTTTCCGTGCGGGTGGCGGCTAGCATGTCTAAACCTTCCTGCTCATACCTCTCGACTCGACTCTGGCTCTTGAGGTGGCGCCTGGCGCTGCCACTAAGGTGTCTCCCACACCTTCTCCACCTATCACGCAGCACCTGCATCGCTGTGGACGCCGGCGCGGGGCCCTTTTGTCCCCCTGACCCCGCAGTGACGGGGCCCGCGCCCTTTACTGCGGGGAGGACGCCCCGGGCTGGGGAGCGTCCTCCTGGACAAAATCCAAACCGATGGCAGCCAAAGCTTCCTCCACCGACTCGTCCCCTATCAACGCCAGGGTGTCCTCCAGGAGGCACTTGGCCCACTCCTTCGGGCGCTGGCTCGCCTGCGGACAGTCGCGGGCATAATGGTCCATGCTCTTGCACAGACGGCAGCCCTCGTACTCTGGGGAGCCGAGTCGTTGCCCTGTGGGTGTCGGAGCGCCAGCGGATGTCGCCATGGCTAGCAGCTCCTCCGTGACATCTACGTGGGCCAGCAGCTGGACCGAGCGGCTCGTCTTATCCTGGCTCTGCCGCAACTCCCGCTCAGCCTCTATGGCCCAAGTCAGGAGTTCGTGGCGGCCTTTACTGGCCGTCCGGCTCAGAGTCAGGACCGAAGCGCCTTTCCTCTCGGCTATAAGGAAGACCTTCCTCCTTATTTCCGGTATCAATCCCGTAAGGAATATCTCCAGCAGCTCCTCTTCCGGCACCGGAGAGGTGAGCTCGTGGGCAGCCAGCATGCTCACGATGTCGTGAGCAAGGTGCACCCCGTCCCAGAACTCGCGGACCGTGCGAGTCTGTCTGTCCTGACTTTGACGCACGCGACGCAGGAACGGACCGATCGACGCCATTTCCCCCTTGTCGGGCATCACCAGCTGCGCCAAGGGAACCACTATGACGTCCAGGGTGAGGTTCTTACCTTCCCGAGCCTCCGTCAACACCGAAGAAAGCTCGCGGTACTCGGAGCTGAGTTTGCCGAAGCAGTGTCTGGCCACTTCTGACAGCAGGGAGTGGTCCGACAACACCTTCTCCTCACCCCCGCTCTCTAGTGGTCCCAGACGCGCCATCTCCATGGCGTAGCGCACCGGCTCCAGTTCCCGAACCTCCCTGACCTGCCGAACAAATCGGAGGAGCCGACCAAAGACGTGGGACGACCCCTCCACCTCTGTGTGGTATTTGTCCACTGCCTTCTCCATGGCTCTGGTGGCCTCCTTGAGAGCGTGCTGCTCGTCCTTACGACTGTAATGGCTCCGGGGCTCCCTGTAACGAGAGGAAGACGAGAAGGTGAACTGGCTGTCGCCATCCCCGTCTTCGCCATCGCCGCCAGGGTCCTCGCCCGGACTCCCCGGGCCTCCCGGCCCTCCAGGGTCACCGCTCCCCGAGCCATCAGGACCACCATGACTGCTGGCACCGGGCATCTCCGAAAGCTCGTTTGGCTCCGAGTGCTCCAGTTGAGGAACCATCCCCCCCCCGTCTCCCGGTGTGTCTGCCGCCGTAGGAAGCGGAGGTGGCATCACAGCCGGAAAGTGGTCGAAAGCACCGGGCCACACGTCCGCGGCGCAAAACCCACACACCGGCAGGTACACCTTTTTCATGAACGCCACCACACTTTTCTTAGCGCTTGCCTGACACGCCCACATACGCACCGGGCTCTCCTCGTGCCCGCACCCACAGCGAGCGCAGCTCTCTGCGACGGACGCCAAGGCTGTCGTGAGACTGTGAATCACCTGGGCCCCGAGGACCACACTGTCCTCGTCCGAGAACTTTGCCTTCAGGCACTGCCTGATCTGGTTGGTAGGGTGTAAGCACCCGGCGACCTGACCAAGGGCGCGATACCTACGAGCAGCGTCGTAAAACAGGCGCTGGGCTTCGATCCCCGAGTTGGCATACCCGACCACGTGTTTCCGGAGGGCGTCGCAGACCTGTATAGGAAGGGAAATAAAGTCCCATGAGTGCGGCGGAGACGCTGTCACGCCCGCGCGCGACTCCTCCGGAGGGCTTTGGACGCCCCGGTTCTCGACGTCACAGGTGACGACGGAAGTCGGCTCTACCAGCTCATGTCCCTCTCGGGAGATGGGCGTCTCCTGAACCGGACTCGACGGTGCCGCTGAGGGCCCCCGAGCGTCTGACTCCACGGGCCCTGGGGGCGAGGCCTGAACCAGGGCGAGCCTTTGGACTTGTGACTCTATGACCGCCTGCAGCCTCTCCTCCAGCTGGGCCTCAGCTGCCGCTCGCCGCTCCTCAGCGGCTACCTGCTGAGCGACGCTCTCGTCGACAGCCAACTGCCTGGCAGTCTCCCGGGCTTCTGCGGCCAGCCGGTCTGCAGCCCAGCGCTCTTCGACAGCGCGTCGCTCGGAGACCCTGCGTTCCTCGGCAACGCGCTGATCGGAGATCCTGCGCTCCTCGGCAGCTCTTTGACTCTCTTGGAGTTGCCGAGACAGCTGTTCCAGGCGAGCCTCGGCAGCCGCCTCCCGAGCTTGCGACTCCTTCTGCCAGGCTTCCTTCAGCTCTTGCAGGTCCTGACTGTTCCTGCTCGAAGTGGACTCCGGGGACGACGACGTGTTCCCTGAGGAAGTCGGACCGGGGTGCGGGGCCGATGGTGCTCGACTGGGCTTCCGGGTGCGAGGCACCGGGCGACTGGGGCCGCTCGGCTTAGGCGCCTGAGTCCTGGGCCTCGGACGTTCCGCGGGATGCTCTTCCTCCGATGAGGACGAGAGGGGAGCAAACCGGTTCGACCAGTTCCCACCGGGGGCTGCGGAACTCGGAGGTGCTGCACCTGACTTCCTAAGACCCCTGTGTGACTTCCGGGTGCAGCCGCTCATCCTGACGGCCGCGACGACCGCTCTCCTTACCTCCTGGAGGTCCGCCCCTTGGCGTACCAGCTCCCCTGGTCTGCCGGCGTTGATGGCAAAGACAGAGAATCTACACCTCCCAAGGGAGTTGTGAGGGTCCTCGCGCTTTTGCTGCATCAACACCCTGGACTCGGAGACTGACTGCTGGTGGATCTCCAGGCGATAAGCGCCGTCCTCGGAGAGCCCATAGTCCTTGAGCTGGAACCACATTAGCCCTGACAGCGGGTGGTCTTTCCCCAGGCGCTTTAGGCCTCGACGGATGTCCTGCCACATAGACTCCTGGTCGGAATCCGAGCAAGAGCTGACACCGGATGAGGTTCCCGCCTTCCTTACCGGACGGCGGGCACTCGTTCCCTGGGACGAGTCCGAGCTGACTGGGGTCGTCCTGGGGAGCCGGCGCCACTCGCGAAGACACCTCCTGCCCATCTGGGTCATCCGGTGTCTCCGGGCTCCAACCCACCAGGTGCTCCTCTCCTTGGCGAGCATCGTCTGCTGGTGCCATGCCATGAAGACAGCTCCAGCTTGACGTCTGCCTCTGCGCCACAGACCCTGTGTCTGGACGACATGCTGGCGCCATGCTGCGAAAGCGGACTCGACCCGGCGCCGACTGCCTTTGTCAAACAGGCCTTGAAGTTGGGCGACCTGTTGGGTGACGTCATTCCACGCTTGGAATGCCAGGCGCTGGAGCTCGCGCTGATGCGCTGACTGGTCCGTCCTGGCCTTCCATGCGACCCACGCAAGCCGCGCTGTTGAGCGCTGACGAGATGGCAGGGAGACTCTCGCACGTCGTTGCGCTGAATTCAGCGCCCAGGTGCTCCATTGACGGAAGGCCAATGCGAGCATGGATTGACGTCGCTCTCCTCGCCAAGCCGGATTGGGCCGGATGCGAGACTCGCGCCCCCGTGACTGGACGACGTCTAGCTGCTCTGGGCGCCGGACATCATCAGACTCCCCTTCTGCCGGGGGGCTCCAGTCACTGGCTCGGTAAATCTCAAAGCGCCCTGGGGCACTGATGAGATTCCCTTGCTCGCTCCCCACGAGGGAAGAGAGGGAGGACGCTGCCGGTCCCGACGTCGGTTCCTGACGGACGACCCTACTGCTCGCACTCTTGCTGGACGCAGGGAGTGGGGAGAAGGGAGCTGCCGAGGGGTTCAACCCCTTAGCAGAGCGGTCCGAGTCCGACCCGGAGCCGGCGCCTGCCGCCGGCGGTGCCGGAGCCTCGGGCGACGCACGCTTCCGGCGCGCCGGCTGCCGTAGCGCCGAGCTCAATGCGAGCTCGGACACTGGCTCAACCTCACTGACCCTCGCTGGTGAAGGGGTTTTTGGTGGCGAGGCCCTGGGGGGCCCACCAGACAACCCTGGAGGGGCTCTCAGGGGCGTGCGCGCCGGTGTAACCTCGAGGGTTTCACCGACGTATTGGCGCGCAAGCGCGCGCCGCACTCCCCCCCCCCTCTCACGGGAGCGCCAATCCCGGCTGTCTGACCCGCCTGCTGCGCCCCAGAACTCCCCAGAGCCTGGGCCGGCTGGCAGGTTCGCAGTGCGAGACCCCGACCGACCGGACCCCACGGCCGAGCCGGGGGCGGCGCCGGCCCGACCCCCCCCACGCCGGCCCGACCGACCGAGGCATTCCTCCTCATCTGAATACATGGGCATAGTATGCGTGCTATGCGTGAGACCCAATTTAGCTAAAGCCGAAAGTGTACACGACACACGTGGCAACTAGCACCCGCCGATCTAGAAATTTACCACTTGCGCCCGAGCACAAGTGGCCACACCGGCCGAAGCGCGGAGATTTCCGGAAAGGAAGATCCTAGAAAGCTAAAGGCCCATGGGGGACATCAAACGTTGCACGCCCGCAAATTAACCAATTGAAAAGCGGTTGGTATGGCAACTAGTACCCGCTCCCAGGAATACGCCACTTGCGCGCGAGCACAAGTAAGCACACCGGCCGAAGCGCGGAGATTCCCGAATAGGGGGGACTAGAAGGCTAAATTAAAGGTAGGGGAAATCCCGAACCAACCCCGAATTTCAGCAAAGGCTTACGCAAAATTGAAAAATTTGCGCAGCGCTTCCGCCGCGAAGGGTCGGAATTGCCGAAAAACGGAGACGATTTGGTTTTCCGTACCTGCGAGTCCAAAAAGCACGTATGTGCGTGCTATGCGTGTATGCGTGCTAGGACTAAGGCAACGCGCGCACCTTAAAAGATTGTCGTCGGGCTAGATTCCTCCACTCCGACGCGGCTCCAAGCGACCTGGAACCCTCAATCCCACACACCACCGCGCAACAAGAACGAGAGCACAGGCATTCTCGATTTCGTAGTGCAAGTACCTCGCTAGCTAATCGCACAAGGCGGGGCGGGTTGATCAGAATTTGCGCAAGAAAGACAAGGAAGCAACGTGAAAACACGAACTAATTACCATTTTGTAGGAGTCTACACCTTGACTTCTTCTCTTCTTTACGGTTTCGGACTTATACTATTCTACACTTATTAAACGACCGCACGAGGTATGATTACGTTAGGTCAACTACAAGACTTCGGTTTCGTAAATCTTAATAGTTATGCTTTTGCTTTCAAGTGTATGCTTTCAATACACAATATACAGCGGATACGGCTCTTTACTTTTATGTTACAATTCTCAGTTCAGTTCATCTCTCCGAAACGGGTTACACTTAGAGTTCTTATACATTCAGGAACTCTTTCCATAACTCAACTGTACTGAGTACTCCGTACAACAGGCTAGGCACCTCACATCAACATCATTCTGATCGGTCCTACTGTACTCCGTACTGAGTACTCCTGCGTTTTATACTTAGCCGTTTTTCTTGCTCTTGTGCTTGCCTCCTAGCACAATGGAGAAGCAGCCATGGCCGGGTGAGTGGAGGGGAGGCTGAATCTGAGCGGTGGGGAGGGAAGTCGAAGAATTAAGGGGGTATTTGGAGACGTTGAGGAAGGGGGTCGGGGTGGGCGGGGAGACGAGCCAGGGGGTGGAGGGGAGGGGGAGGGGGGACGGCCCCTCCCCTTGGGGGCACGGAACCATCTTTTATTGCAAGACTTTTGAAAGTTAGCCTTCTCTAGTTAGACAGTCCGTATGTCCGCCTTCCCAAATTATGCTATTCCGTTTCCGAGCACCCGGCACTGTGTTTTTTGTTTTTTGTGACTTTATCGTGTATATATATCCATTATATATATACCCTCACTTCACTCTTTCTGTCAGGTCATCGACCCACTTCACGCTAAGTGGTGTTTCGGTAGGCATCGGCTCGCTTTGGCTATTCGCCAATTCTAAAGTTCCTTCTAAGTGCCTTCCGGTTTGAGCGCATTAAACGCAGCCGATTTCCTTGTTTCACATCGTGGGCTGCCTACCGTCAACGAGATTGGTTCTCCACGATTTCCTTCTGATAAGGTAGCTGTCGCTAGCCTTAAGAAATATATGATATAATAGATAGTGCAAGTGTTTATTGAACAGTAAACACACGCACAGCTTATTAGCGGGTGATGAGTGCAGACTTCGTCAGAAGATACTGCTCTAGCACAACGCTAGCTCTTCTATACCGAATGCCTCCCATCTCACAGATGGTACCGCTATTGGGTTGTGAACCCGAGGCATTGGTTGAACGACTGATATCGGCAGAACGAATGATGCGTTCGCCCTATGATACCCGCATGCTTGTTCCGCACATGCTAGAAGCGAAGATGATTTCTTCTCCGAACCGTTCGGTACTTCAAGATAGTATCTTGCTTCGCCATCTTCGAGTCCGACTTACGGCCTCTCGATGACAGGTGTCATTCAAGTCTTTCCTTGAATAAATGACAGATGATGTGACTTATCATCTCGATGACATGTACAGTCATAGTCGACCGTACTGACGACTGTCTGTCATTATAATATATGACATGACTCGACATGGCATGACATGGTATGACATGTCTGACAGGTATGACACGTATGACATGTATGACATGTATGACACATGTGTCATCGGTCATAACCCTGACACCTTCGGCCAAACTTCCCTCTTTTCCTTTTGTTCCTTCACCCTGGCCGGCTATTTCCTTCCCATGTCTCAACAACGCCAATCAACCCTCGCAGAGGCGCTTCGATCGGCACGACGGGCTAGTGCTACTCCTTCTCCACCCCCTGGAAATTCTGGCACTACGACACCGGGTCCGACACTTGTTTTAATGCAAACGGAGTGGCCCTGCTTAACGGGATTGGACTTATAATCCTTTACCCGGTCTGCTCAACTCCTGAATTATTGGTCCAGTACGCACGCTTTGACGAACATCTGTCGCGATGAGTGAGAGTGGATTCGCCACGTACTAATGTGAAATTTATTTTAGTTATGTTTGTCAGGCATAACTTAGGATCACAACTCCGTCTACCTCAGTCGACGTCTCCGGTAGCTTCGGATGACTGGCCACAGAATCCGATGACTAACCACGGTCTTGGCAAAGGTAGCATTTAGCAGTTTTTATTTATCCACAGATATGATATCTCGCATATGTGCGTATCTGTGCAAGGGTATGATTTTGTACAAGGCTCACTACACCTTTAGCAAGGAAGGATCAATTTCCCGCTTCTATGCAACATAATGATAAAAACATTAAGAGCAAGGTATATAGATGATCGACATGTATTAGTATATATTACAAGAAGTAAGGGCATGAGGCTTAATATAATGTTTAGCCTTCATAGGCAGCTATCATGTCTGTTGCATTGGTCAGCTCTGTGGCTTTGACCCAGGTGTCATGCTCAGGGCCGTAGCCTGCATATCGCACTAAGTAGTGCTTGACACCTCTAGTGAACTTATCTGAGAGTATATGTGATATCTCAAACAGTGGTTGCCCTTCTTCGGTGATCATCTGTGGCAGAGGCAAAGGTGCCTGAATCGAGTCGTCATACAGCTCTAATCTGGATACAGGCTGTACCGGATGAATACGGATATCGAGGTCTCCGAAATCTAACTCGTATGCACGCCCATGGCTTAGCACTTTGGATATAGTAAACGGCCCAATATATGACTGCTTGAAGTGTCTGCCTGCCTCTGTCAAACCAGTCCATTGGATAAACTCGGTCCGTAAAAGAACTTTCTGCCCTACTGCATATTGCCGGGGCATGTGAGTCTTATTGAATCTGGCTTGGCTAATTTCTGCTGCTCGGGAAATGTTGTCTACCGCATTGGCATGTACAACCGAGTACTGGTCAAAATGATCTCGAATAGCATTCTGTATTGGAACAGGAGCTTCTGGCGGAATAGTGATTGCCAGGTCATGAGGCGAAAGTGGCTGCGCCATCGAGTCGAGATAGAATGGTGAATAACCAGTAGATGCAGAAACTGTGTTGTTAATTGCAAACTCCACCAGAGGCAACTTGTCCTCCCACGAATTGGCTGAAGCATCATTGCAACAACACCTGTGGATGAAAAAATACCATCTAATCAGTTTATAAACCAGAGGATGGTGAATATCGAATCATGAATCAACAAATTGAAAAGTACCTGAGGATATCCTCAATGAAGGCATGGCTCCTCTCATTGGCTGCATTCGACTGTGGATGGTGTGAAGACGTCATAGACAATCTCGTACCAGTAGATTTCCACAGTGTCTGCCAGAATGTAGAGGTGAATCTGGGGTTTCGATCTGAGATGATGTTCCTCGGAAGACCATGAAGCTTGAAGATATGCTGCATATATATAGAAGCAGTATGCTGAGCTGTCCAGGTCATGCTGAAGGGAATGAGATGACAACGATGAGAGAATTGGCACATTACCACAAATATACTGTCGTGCCCATTAGTGGTGATAGGCAGATCAGTAATCCAGTCAAGAGACACATCAAGCCATTTTGTCTTAGGCACACAATATCGTATATGTGACTGACCATAAGGTTTGTGTCGCCTCGTTTTCTGGCGTTGACAAACGGGGCACTCCCGAATGTACTGGATGGCTGCCGTCGTCATTCCTGGCCAATAATATCGGCTACGCAGTAGATGAAGCATGCGATTTTTGCCAACATGACCAGAAATAGTGGCTGAGTGGCACTCATGAAGGAGAATGTGGCGAAGCTGTGTGATCTCACCGTCATCTGTAGGGACTTTGGCTGTAGGTGGAATGTACAGCTGTCTGCCATATATGGTCTTACGATAGATCAACCCCTGAATGAGCTCGAAGCTGTAGCTGCTGACTGACTGTGATGAAGTCGATGATGTCAGCTTAGCCAATATAGTTTGTGCAAATGTGTCACGATCATACTCGGATATAATGATGTCGTGAAGCTGATGAGCTGATGAAGAAGATAAAAGAGCAATGAATGTAGGATCTGCAGATGGCATGACTGAAACTTCGCTGATGTCTATGTGTTGCAGACAATCAGTGAGTTCAAAGAGTGCAGAGATACGAGTGAGTGCGTCTGCAACCTTATTCTTCTCGCCAGAAATATGCTCTATTCGGAAGTTGTACTCGGAGAGCTCATCCAACCACCTCGCCTGTTTGGGGCTTAGTGTGGATTTAGACTGGAAATAAACCAGTGGCTGATGATCTGAGCGTACAATAGTCTCAGGAGCTCCCAACAAGATGTGGCGAAAGAATCGGAAGCCCTCCACAATGGCAAATAGCTCGAGCTCAGGAATAGGCCAACGTCTCTGTGTATCAGAGAGAGTGACGCTGTGATAGCCACACGTGGCTTCATACCTTTTCCTTGATCCTGGAGTATCACTTGACCAACGTGTGTGCCTGATCCATCGACCTCCATAATAGATGGCAGTTTCTGATCTGGAAGCTGTAGTACTGGAGCATTGCAGATGGCACTTTTGAGGTTATCAAATGCCTGCTGCTGCTCAGATTCCCAGACAAACTCTGCATTATCTTTAAGGAGACGATTGAGCGGCTCGGCAATCTTGGAGAACTTTGGTATGAATCTCCTAAATTGACCGACCATGCCCAAGAATGACCGAAGGGATGACTTGCCATCTTTAGCCATACGGCGTAGAGGCTGCTTTCCAACGGTAGGACCATAAGACACTGGAGGCTGAATTGCCATGACTGCTCGGATTCTGTCTTCGATGATGGATAAGCCTGCTTCAGAGATGTGATGTCCGATAAAGTCTATAGATCTGACGAACAACTCCACCTTGGAAGGCCTGATGAAGAACTGGTGTTCTCTGCAACGCTGGAGAAACTGTCGGACATGACTCACGTGGCTGTCAAAGTCCGGACTGTATACGATAGTATCATCCATGAAAATGACAAGGAACCGATCGATGAAGTCGAAGAATGCCCGATTTCCTACACGTAGAGCTGTTGCAGGAGCCGATTGGTCAATCCGAAAGGCATAACTGTCCACTCATAGGAACCGTATCTGGTGCGAATAGCTGTTTTGTGAATGTCATCTGGATGTATAGGGATCTGATGGAAAAACTGATTGAAGTCAAATCTGCTAAACCATCGTGCACCTTTTAGCTGTTCAAGAAGGGTGTCGTGAGGTGGCAATGGATACGTGTCCTTAATTGTGATGTTATTAAGGGCTCGATAATCACAGCACATCCTCCACTACCCACCTGGCTTAGGAGCGAAAATGATAGGACATCCATATGGAGATGATGACGGACGAAGGATACCCAAGTCGACATATTTGATGATCTGTCGTTTGAGCTCTTCCATCATGGGCACTGGAATTGTACGAACTGGCTGCGATGGCGGCTTGTGCCCAGGTTCAATGTTGATTCGATGATAACCACCTTCAAACCGTTCTGGCCTATGACCAGCTGGAAGATCCTCCTGGAATATGTCTGAAAAGTCTTCCCTCATTTGATCACGTGCTGCTGTGACCTCTGGGTCTTCCATAGTGGTGTCTGAGTCTGCTGCTGCGAAGACCAGTTCACCATCGACCTCTGAGAGAAAGAAGAGATAAGCTACGGCTTCTTCAGCCGAACCACTGGATCGAATACGACGTAGGTGCTTTCTCATGGTGGTGGCACTGACCATTTCCATTTCAGGAAGGCCATCTGAGCCTGGAGTCTGTTCAACTCTGGATAATACTGTGCGAACACTGGAGCCTGATGAGTGCTTCCTAGTGGTCGTCAGATTTTTGGACTGGAAGTCAATGTGTGGATTTCTCCTCTCCAACCAATCTTGACCCAGGATGACAGTGAAAGGTTTCATGTCAATGATGTAGAAATCCTCTGTGTCCTTATACTTACCCAGCGTGAATGTAGCATTGGGAAGATAGGATGTGCAAGGTAGTTGGCTTCCTCCAGCCAATCCCACTGAGAATGAAGAAGAATCTATGGGTGTTATACCAAGCTGAGCAGCGAACTGTCTGTCGATGAAAGACGATGTAGCTCCTGGATCTACCAAGATGTGAGTATTCTGTCCAAATACTTTCTCTTTGTACAACAACAGCTTCTTCTGTGATTTCAGTTGTGCTGTCTGAGACTGCATCTGTGCGATGTGCTCTGAGGGAGTGTCCATTTGCTGAAACTGTAATGTCAGACTGGAAAGGACTTCTTCGGAGATACTCTCAACCCGGCCACTTGCTTCAGTGGCTTCTTCAGGCTGATTTACCTCGAGGGTGCTCTCAACACTGGTATCTGTGCAATACCCGGAGAGTTTCCCTGAGGAACTGGAGCTGAAGCTGGAGCTGGAGTTGCAACTGCTGCATTGATGCTGTGCTGACTCTTCAGCTCCTTAACCAGGGTGTTGATCGTATTGATAAGTTTGCCGGACTCATTCTTAGCACCCTGATTCTGTTGTTGCTGTCTCCTGAAAGGATTCTGAGTTGGTGGCTTGCCTTTTATGTCTTTTCCATCTGGGGTCTTGGTGGAGAAACAATCCTTTGTGACGTGATTGGTACGACCACAACGTTGGCAAGGCTGAGAAGGATTCTGTGATTTTCCTTTCCCTTTACCTTTGCCTTTTCCACCTTTCCCTTTGCTCCGATTCTGATTGGCATTTGAGTTCTGACTGCCATTCTGGCTCTGATTCCAGTTCCTGTTGGATTTGTCATATGGCTTTCTGCCACGCCCTTTGTCCTTGTCCTTTTTGACTGGGCCTCCTGATGACTGCTCCTTCTGCCCCCGATAGTGAAGGGTCTCTGACTGCTTCGAATGAACAACATAATTCAAGTCGAGCAGTATCTGTGTGGTTTGTTGCCACGACAGATTATTCCTTTCTTGCTCTGTTAGGAATCTTAACTGGAACTGTCTGCGGAGATCAGGGTCCATGTTGCTGACAAATCTGTCCTTTATTAACACATCGTTCAGATCAACTGCTGCTAAAGCAGCCAGTGACGTAAACGTGCGCAAATAGTCTGAGAAAGTCTGGCTCCCTTGAGTCAGTGCCATCAGGTGTTTCTTGGCCACTGATCTTTTATGGGGGTTGCCAAATTGACTGAGGAAAATCCTTCTGACCATCTCATATGTGGCATCCGGTTGCTGTGCCACGACCTGGAAATAGTGTCGGTCATTGGTTTGGATGAGAGTCAGGAATACTGTAATCAGGTCCTTGTCTGGTACTCCTGGATAAGTGAACTGAAAATACCGGTCCACTGTGTCCAACCAAACTTCTGCGTCCTGTCCTGCTTTAAATTCCTTAGGTAGTGTCATTTTCACCTTTGGAACCAAAGTGGGTGGAGCTGGTGCTGGAACAGAATCATCGTCAGGATCTGTAAAGACTATTGGAGCATTGTCTTCCGTATACTCATCTTCTGGTTCCTTCGGTTCATTCTGAGGATCCCTATATCTGCTCATATCGGGCCTCATACGACTGATATTGTCGAAGTATCCTATCTGGTCGAATCTGGTCTGAGTATTGTCATAACCAGCGATCCACTTGGGAACCTTGAACCGACTGTATGAATCATAGGAGCCTAAGATGTCAAAGAACCATGTTGCTGGATCTGGATTGATGGCTGGGATTTCTGGTTCTTCCTCTTCGAATACCACCATCTAAGAAACAAAACACAACACAAAAGATGCCTTCAGCTAACTGAGTGTGTGTGTGGTATATATATAGTATATATATCTATGTTATATACATATAGTATATCTGTATGTTTCTGTACATGTAGTATATTTGTACATTATAATGAGGTAATTATGTATATATATCCACCTTCTTCCCCCCTCAAGGAAGTGTGAACATAAGGCAGTTGTCAGTTGCCCTTATACCTCATATATAGCATGCAGTCCTTATAGGAAACAGCTGTTACAGTTTTAGGGTTACAGCCCTACAGTCTTTGGGTTGTAGCCCTGCAGTTTTTGGGTTGTTGCCCTGCAGTTTTTGGGTTGCTGCCCGAAATATTGTCATGTCTGTGTTGATTTCAGCATGACAAATATGCCAAACACGAAGTGTTTCCTATTTTATAGGTGGCATTTAGGGTATGTTACGTTACAGTGACCCTTATCCCCCACAGTGATGTTAGGGTGTTACTTGCAATCAGTAACCCTAAAATAGGTTAAATTAAAGCAGTATAAACATTTTGCAAAGATATTTAAGCAAAACTGCATTTAATTTTTCACTGTGTGTCACGTGGTTTTTTAGAGGTACGTTACACCCCTGACACACACACGTGATTTTAAGGGTGTTACAGGGTGTTACAAGTGCTGCATAAATCAGGGAATATTTGTTGATAGCTGAATAATCAGATCAGCAAAAAAAATCAACCCGATTTTTTCATTTTGAAATCATGCGTGGAGCATTTTTACGCAGTTCATTACGGCCAATATGTACACCCCTATATATTACACACCTAATATCTAGGGTGTTACACGAGATATGACCATGGTCATTATGTTTTTCTGATACCTTAATAGGTATAAAATCATAATTTAAAATAAAATGGGGTCGAAATTTCAATTTTGAAATTTATCGCCAACAATTTTCACCCATTTTGCACCTTTTTTGGCCATTTATTTTATTACCACAGTAATATATCTCAATGTGTGTGGAAGCTGCAAGTTACAGAAGTACTGCAACTTACTTCACTTTTGCACATGATAATTTTCATGGCATAATAGTGAATATCTCTGATTGTCAACATCTGTGGTTGATCATAATATGGGTTTTACTGATTTGAAACCCATGGAAGTTGATGCACTTCCTGATGATTTTTAGGTGTACCAACTATAAGCGGATTAACCACTTAAGTGATAACTTATCAACCTATGATATGTTTGGGCATATGTCTGTGCACTAAGAGCATATCAAAATGATATCTCTAGATTCCAAACATATCAGGACACAGCTTGATAATAATCTAAGCAGTTTAGCACAACACAATGTGTGTGTGTGTGTGTGTGTCCACAACAACCTATGTCAGTCAGTTCAATATATATCTTATCTGAGTAGGTACATGCTTTCTGTGCTGATCATTACTGAATCAATTGTCACAGTGCATTGAGGTTGTTGTTCTTGCTCCAGCGATGATATGTGGGACGAATGGACAATGCTCAGCAGTGACCAGCTGCTTATTTGAGCATTGTATAATACCTTCGGGTCTGGAGATTTCTCCATCCAGCCCTACAGCATGTGGGTTGATTCTGTCCCCATCTATCGCCATCACTTGACATCCAGCTGTTATCGTGATCAAGCTGGATGGTATCTATGTTATCATGCACATAGTGGACATTATAGTTGATCATTTCACTTACTGAGTCAGTGAATGTCATCATACATAGTAATGCCAGTGGTGTGTGCATTGCAGATACTTGCTGATAAGTACATGTAGGTGTGTGTGTGTGTGTGGAACTTTACTACACACTCACTTGTATACAGTTGATAATGGTATTACAATGTACCAAGATAATTCATCATGCAGGATGATCTGTATACCAAGTACTAACAATCCAACATGATATATATATCAGATTTAGTATTTATTGTAATCCGGCATACTCTCATTTACGATAATGAGTTGCTTGATTTATTTTACATGCAGTTCCGGTGAGCATTCCGTCCAGTAATCCACCATAGAACGTTCATGCTCTTCCCAAATCCTACGTCGGAGCATGACGAGCTAATTATGGTGTTGAGATTACCTTCAGGCACCTTACACTTACATGATTCCAATATAGCTAACATGCACTGCAATATGCCTTGTGCAATGTACTATGTATTGTGATACTATTCCAGTTGTTATCGTGATCAAACTGGTAATATGTATTACAGCTGATAGCGTGGTCAAGCTGTATTAGTGATGCATGCACAATTCACAGTGTTGCAGTCACTCAGTATATAATGTATATGTAGTGTAATCTGTAATGCATATATGCTGCATGCACTCATTATATACTGCATGTTGGTGTATACTGCAAGTGAAGTATATGTGCATGTGTGTGTGTGTGCTGCAATCATTGCAATCTCCGCACACTCTAATCTTGCACACATTACTATATTGCTGCTAAGTATTCATGATCTGTCATGTAGATGTACACAGCATTCATGCAGTTCAAGCTCTTGATTGCAAGTAAGTATACAAATCTGACAGTGAATAATTTGCAATATCTCAGCAGTCATCAAAGTATTGTGTGACATGCTGCAATATGGTCATCATGCGTCCATACATGAGTATCCCTGCAAGTATACACGTATTTTGCAGAGGATATTACGACGCGCGCATATAATGCGCAGATGATTATCGCAACTATATTGACATCGTCATCATAAAACTGCAAAATGACTGTCGTGCGCTGCAAGTGATTTATTACAATCGTGCGCGCTGTTGATGAAGAGCACATATTGTCGCCATATACTTAGCACATGATACGAGTGCTAATTTGCGCGCGGATCATGATTCCGCTGATGTTTTCCGTGCCCGCATCTCATGCTGCGTAATTCTTACAGCTGCGAATCATTCCTGCGCGTGCATATGATTGCCGCGCATACTTCTCGCTGCGAATCATTCCTGCGCGTACATATGATTGCCGCGCATACTTCTCGCTGCGAATCGCTTTTGCGCGCATATGTGATCGCCGTACATACATTTCTTACAGCTGCGAATCGCTTCTGCGCGCATATGTGATCACAGAGCGTTTGTATGCCGCATGCACACCTTGATGCGCAGTGTATACGACGCTCAGCTGTTGTGTACGATTCTGCGAATGCGACGATTATCCTCGCGCTCTCTATTCGCTTTTGCAGCGGTCGGATATATGCAGTATATCAAATATTCGTGCTTATTCGATTGCGTCGCCAGATATGCTTTGCGCTCCGCAACCTGTAAACACAAAATTATTGATATCTACGCGTTGCACTCACACTTGAGTTCTCGTTTCTCGCCTTAACGATCGAATACCAATGATAAGGTAGCTGTCGCTAGCCTTAAGAAATATATGATATAATAGATAGTGCAAGTGTTTATTGAACAGTAAACACACGCACAGCTTATTAGCGGGTGATGAGTGCAGACTTCGTCAGAAGATACTGCTCTAGCACAACGCTAGCTCATCTATACCGAATGCCTCCCATCTCACAGATGGTACCGCTATTGGGTTGTGAACCCGAGGCATTGGTTGAACGACTGGTATCGGCAGAACGAATGATGCGTTCGCCCTATGATACCCGCATGCTTGTTCCGCACATGCTAGAAGCGAAGATGATTTCTTCTCCGAACCGTTCGGTACTTCAAGATAGTATCTTGCTTCGCCATCTTCGAGTCCGACTTACGGCCTCTCGATGACAGGTGTCATTCAAGTCTTTCCTTGAATAAATGACAGATGATGTGACTTATCATCTCGATGACATGTACAGTCATAGTCGACCGTACTGACGACTGTCTGTCATTATAATATATGACATGACTCGACATGGCATGACATGGTATGACATGTCTGACAGGTATGACACGTATGACATGTATGACATGTATGACACATGTGTCATCGGTCATAACCCTGACACCTTCGGCCAAACTTCCCTCTTTTCCTTTTGTTCCTTCACCCTGGCCGGCTATTTCCTTCCCATGTCTCAACAACGCCAATCAACCCTCGCAGAGGCGCTTCGATCGGCACGACGGGCTAGTGCTACTCCTTCTCCACCCCCTGGAAATTCTGGCACTACGACACCGGGTCCGACACGACCGAGACGGATTGTTTCTACCGCGTCTCTACGTTCGCGTCCTTCCTCGTTGCGTCCTTCGCCCACGCCTTTCATGTTCTTCAACGACCCGTCGGTCCTCTTGTCCACGCCGGTGGAGGAGGGGAGGGAGGACGAGTACTTTGAGCAGTTGTCTTATGCTTTCACGTACTCCGCCGACATCGTCACCATTTTGCGTCCTGGAGGGTTTCACCCTAAGAATGGCTTTACTCTTGACAACGACTCCGCAGACACCGATTTTACTGCTTTGCTCGCGGCCTTCAGACATGTTTTGTACCCTGTGTCCTTCACGGAGTTCTCCAAGCTCCTCGATCTCGAGCACGACTACGACTTTTACCACGTCGTTCTCAACGAGATCATCTTCACGATCCGTCCAGTCCTACTTCGTGGGACGGCATTGTCCCTCTACTCCGAGGCTGCGCGCTCCCATCCTGGTGACGGCCGCTACATTCTCCAGCGACTACGGTTTGAGGTCGAGGGCGTCCCTGACTCCGACACCGACCGCTACTGGGTGAAGATGCGTTCCGTCATCATCGACGAGCACAAAGCTGCATCCGCGAGGCCATCGGGTGGGTGTGCACGCGGCACCGTCTGTGGGCTTCGACAGGGACAACATGAAGGCGAAGCCCCTCTGCCACCGCTGCCGCAAGGCGGGCAAGGGCGACGCCTATCACGCGTACCGCGACTGCCCTCTTGGTGGGCGCCAGCATTCGTCGTCCACGGCGGCGGCCTTCTGCATTCCTATTGAGGAGGAGGATGCGGAGGGTCTCCACACCCTGGCACTTGTACAGGTGTTCCAGGAGGCTGCAGATGATGGACCTGAGGCCTTCGCCCGTGCGGCGTCGGCTTACGGTCCTCCCGCCGTGCTTTCCGCGGGCGGGGTTGGCGGCATCGACGTGTCGGCCTATGGCTTCAGCGTGCAGCCTACGGCTGACAGCACGGACGACGAGGACATCTTGCGGCGGCTTTGTGGGAGGCTACCACTCCAGTTTCTTCACTTCTTTACACTTTCGGGTTTATTCTATACTAACTCTCAAACGACCGCACGAAGTACGATTTCGATACTACTGCGGTCAACTATCCGGAATACGGTTTCGTTATTCGTTTCAAGTATGCTTTCAATGTATGCTTTCATTACACATATACAGCGGTTACGGTTTTGTACACTTATTATGTTACACTTTTCAGTTCAGTTCTCATCCCCGAAGCTGGCTGCCATAGAGTTCTTAAGCATCATGAAACTCAACTCGGAACTCAACTGTACTAAGTACTCCGTACAGCGATCTAGGCACCTCACACCAACATCATTCAGATCGCTCCTACTGTACTCCGTACTGAGTACTTTTATAGTTGTAGTTGCTTTTTGTACTTAGCCGTTTTCTTAGCCCGTTTACTTGCGTCTCTGGCCCTTGTGCTTGCCTCCTAGCACAGGCTTGATGCCCTCACCTCTGAGGTTCAGGCCGCCCAAGACAAGGTACGTTTTACCCATGCATCTCTCATTCCTGGGAGCGGGGCGGAGGGGCATGCGTCGGCTCTGGTGTGTGGCCCTACCGTTGCGGCGGGGATCACACCGGAGGGGCAGGTTCCGGCAGGTGGTGCGGCGGCATCGGCGTCCTGCTATGCCTGTCTCGCAGGTGGAGGATGTGGGGCCCGCGCCAACTCAATCGGCGCGGGTGACCACCACGGAGGCGACATGCGGTGAGTTCGGATGCTTCGTGCAGACGGTTAATCACGCCGCCGTCCACCCGTCTGACCTGACAGGCTATGACACGGACGACTACGAGGATTTCGTGGACGGTACTTTCGCGGTGAAGCCGCGGGCTCCGGCCGGTACTGTCGGGTGCGGTGTGCCGCCTTTCGGCTTTGGCAAGCCGGCGATCGGGGCTCTCGCGGTGCTTTCCCTCTTCTGCATTTCTTTTGCAGGTGTGGCTGTTTCGGCTTCCACGGCTTCTGCTGTGTCAGCTTCTGCATCGGCTACGGAGATGCCTTCGCCTGGTGGTGATCTCGATTGGGAAACTCCGGAGTCAATTTACTTTACGAATGATTTTGTTGAATCGGTGATGCCGGCTCAGGGTTTCTTATTGGCTCGCAGTGTGCCGCCACTTCAGTCGCCTGAGCCTCCTGGCAGACTGAGCTTCCTAGCCTTTCAGGATTCAGCTCAAGCGGATTTGTGTTACGGCATGGGATCCTATTACGGTATGGCTCTGTGCGAGAGCGGTCCTTTCGGGGATCCTCCCTACGGCATGGGCTTGAGTGGGGCCACCGTTGGCTTTTATGATGCCGTCGGCTGACCTCTTGATCACTCTGGAGGCACACCAACATGGTGGTGTGCAGAGCTCCTGTGACCTCAACAACTTCTTCAATCTGGTTTATGTTTTCCTTTGACTCCTTTATATTCTTCAATCTGACTTGCTAGCACGGTTCTTTTCACTAGTTTAGCGGAGCCTTACTTGCCCGTATGTTTCTGCTCACGTGCTACCTTGAGGGTTCCAATTTGTGTATCAGAATAGTACAGTTGGATTAGCAGTTGGGACTTGTCACCCTGGCTCCTGCCCTAACAGCTTTACATTTTCTGACTCTCCTAGTCAGTCACCACCCACAGTGCTGGGGTGGTGTGCTGAAATCTGTATAGGCAGCCCTGACCGGGAGTCCCGGTGCAGGCCCCTATGACAGACTCCAAGGACCAACACTGGACTGCTGACTGATTTGTAGGTTCGTGCTGTGACACACGCTGTGTCACAGGTAGGCTAGACTCCGAGACCGTCCGAGACCGTTCCGGGTATATCTAGCTTATGGTTTATTTATCTTATACAGTTTATCCACACTCAGTACGGGACTATCTGATATCTGGTGTACTAGGATATTCCGGTAGAATATGCTCAGGTGAGATTCGAGGTGTTGGCAGCGTAGGTAATAAAACTAAATGTTCTCTATTTACTACAGGTCATTAACTCCCATGCTGTCATCCGCCATCAAAACGACATTTTAATTCGGCTTAATTTGGCGTGAAATACCCCCAAATTAAGCCGAACCGGCCCCCATATGATAAGTTTCATTTCATATTCCAACCAACAACTGTGTAAGCCGACGCATGGTGCATATATATGAACACCCGCATCCAACGAATCAAATAACGAATATGCATTGTCGCATCACGACGGGTCAAAACAAACGAGACAGCATGGGAGTTAATATATCGAATGCAAGATTCCTCTTTTGGCAGCGTCCTTTTCTCGCAGCTTCCGGAGAGCGGGAAGAATGTTTGTTTGAAGATGTGGGAACTCCTGGATCTTTACATTCAATGATGAGATAGCAAGTTTTCTGACTCTAATGAGGACTGGTTTGGGGTATTGAGTTGTTGGAGGTAATGGGGGATGGTTTTGGGGGTATGGGGATGGTTTGGGGGGTAATAGGGGATTGGTTTGGGGTGGGTTGGAGATGGTTTGGGGTGTGAGGGGGTGGCTGGGGGATGGTTTGAAATTGTGGGGAGTTGTTTGGGGTGTAAGGGAGAGTAATGGGGATAGGTTTAGTGTGTTGGGGGATTGTTTTGGGGGTAATGGGGGGTAATGGGGGATGGTTTTGGGGTAATGGAGGATGGTTTGGGGGTAATGGGGATTGTTTGGGGTGTAAGAGGAGGGAGGTGGTTTGGGTGTGTTGGGAGATGGTTTGGGGTGTGAGGGGTGTGAGTTGGGAAAACACACCCCAAACCAATCCCATTAGCCACCCCAAACAATCCCATTTTACCCCCTTCCCCCCTTACCCCCAAAATCCCCACCCAACACACCCCAAACCAGAATCCCCATTACCCCCCCATTACCCCCAACAATCCCCAACTTACACACCCCAAACCATCCCCATTACCCCATTACACCTAAACAATCCTCCATTACCCCCCATTACCCCCACCCCCTCCCCTCACCCCAAACAATTCCCCAACACACCCCAAACCAGATTCACATTACCCCCCCTACACCC
This sequence comes from Cymbomonas tetramitiformis, assembly GCA_001247695.2. Taxonomy (NCBI): domain Eukaryota; kingdom Viridiplantae; phylum Chlorophyta; class Pyramimonadophyceae; order Pyramimonadales; family Pyramimonadaceae; genus Cymbomonas; species Cymbomonas tetramitiformis. The sequence goes on along the minus strand of LGRX02003810.1, from coordinate 3,143 downwards.
AAACAATCCCCATTACACCCCATTACACCCCATTACACCCCATTGCCATTACACCCAAACCGTCCCCCCCATTACCCCCAAACAATCCCCCAACACACCCATTACACCCCATTACACCCCATTACACCCCAAACCATCTCCCATCATTACACCCCAAACCATGTCCCAACACCCCCTAAACCATGCACAAACAACCCCCAAACCATGTCCCAACACCTCTCATACAGTCGGTACAGGCTGGCCTGTACCGGTGGCGGACTCATACCGCGGGCGGGTCATGCCAATCGGTACAGGCGGGCCTGTACCAGTGGAATCGGTACAGGCGGGCCTGTGCTAGTGAAATCGGTACAGGCGGGCCTGTACCAGTGAAATCGGTACAGGCGGGCCTGTACCGAAATCGGCCGGTATATACCAGCGGCGGGCTCATCTCGTAACATATATATATATATATCACACAACACACATCCAATTTTGAAGGTTTTTGTTGGTGTGGTGTTTGTTTTGTAGATGGCTGTTCCAGCAATAGATGCAGATCCAGCTAATTGGTTCTTTGACATCATGGGTACATATGATGCTTACAGCAGATTTAAAGTCCCACGATGGTTGACTGGTTATGCTGATACACAGACCCGATATGATAATATAGGGTACTTTGATAACATCAGTGGAATGAAACCAGATATGAGCAGATATAGGGATCCAGAAACAGAACCTCAGGATCCAGAAGATGAGTACACAGAAGATTTTGCACCGCCCATCTTCACAGACCCAGATGATGGACAGGTACACTCAGCATCAGTTCCAGCAATACCCATACCTAAGGTGAAAATGAATCCACCGAAGGAATACAGGGTCGGACAGGATGCAGAGGTATGGATAGAGACAGTGGGTAGATATTTCCAGTTCACCTATCCAGGAGCAGCAGACAAGGATCTCATCACAGTTTTTCTTACCTTCCTCCAGAATAACGACAGACATTTCTTTCATGTCGTGGCAAAGACACCTGATGCCACATATGAAGAAATCAGGACCATATTCCTCAGGCAGTTCGGGAACCCCCATAAGCAGTCAATTGCCAAAAAACATTTGATGGCACTGCAACAGGGTAACCAAACATTCTCAGATTACCTACGTACATTTACATCACTGGTTTCGTTAGCAGCAGTGGATTTGGAGGATGTCCTGATAAAGGATCGGTTTGTCAGCAATATGGAATCAGATCTCAGAAAACAGTTCCATCTCAGATTCCTCACAGAAAATGAAAGGAATAACCTGTCGTGGGCACAAACCACACAGGTATTGCTCGGCTTGAACTATGTAGTTCATTCGAAGCAAGCAGAGACCCTGCACTATAGGGGTCAAAAGGAGCAGTCAGGTGGTCCAGCCAAAAAGGATAAGGATAAAGGTCGTGGCAACAAGCCATATGACCGTGGCAATCAGAATCAGGCCAACCAGAATTCCCAGAAAAATAAAGGGAAAGGCAAAGGAAAAGGCAAGGGAAAAGGAAAAGGAAAAGGATCAGTATCATCTTCTTCTTCTTCCCAGTCTTGTGAACGTTGTGGTCGTTCAGGTCACATAAAAAAGGATTGCTTTTCCACAAAGCCAGCAGATGGAAAAGCCATAAAAGACAATCCTCCAGCTCAGAATCCTTATTGGAATCAGAATGGAGGACAGCAGCAACAGAATAATGAGGGTGGCAAAAGTGAGTCTAACAAGCTCCTAAAAACAGTCAACACCCTGGTTAAGGAGCTTCAGAATCAGCAGAGCATTAATGCAGCAGTTGCAGCTCCAGCTCCAGCATCAGCTCCAGCTCCTCAGGGAAACTCTCCGGGTACTGCACAGGTACCAGTGATGAGAGCACCCCGGGGATAGATCAGCCTGAACATGCCACTGAAGCAAGTGGCCGGGTTGAGAGTATCTCAGAAGAAGTCCTATCCAGTTTAACATTGCAGTTCCAGCAGATGGATACTCCCTCAGATCACATCGCACAGATTCAATCACAGACAGCACAGCTGAAATCACAGAAGAAGCTGTTGGTGTATAAGGGGAAAGTATATGGACAGAGTACTCATATTTTGATAGATCCTGGAGCCACATCGTCATTCATCGACAGACAATTTGCTACTCAGCTGGGTATATCACCATCAGAAGCATCATCATTCTCAGTGGGGTTGGCTGGAGGAAGCCAATTACCCTGTACATCCTATCTTCCCAATGCTACATTTACGCTGGATAAGTATAAGGATTCAGTGGACCTATATGTTATTGATATGACACCCTTCACAGTCATCCTGGGACAGGATTGGTTGGAGAGGAGGAATCCACATATTGACTTTCAGTCCAAGAACATGACGATCACCAGGACACACTCTTCAGGTTCCAGTGTTCGCACAGTTCTTTCTAGAGTTGAAGATACTCAGAAATCAGATGGCCTTCCTGAAATGGAACTGGTCAGTGCCACCACGATGAGAAAGCACCTGCGACGTATACGATCCAGTGGGTCGGCTGAAGAAGCCGTAGCTTATCTCCTTTTTCTCTCAGAGGTTGATGGTGAAGTGGTCATGACAGCAACTGACTCAGACACTACCATGGAAGACCCAGAGGTCACAGCAGAACGTGATCGCGTCAGAGAAGACTTTTCAGATATTTTCCAGGAGGATCTTCCAGCTGGCCACCGCAATATATCGGGTGGTCACTGAATAGTTTGATACAAGTCTCCACTGATTATAAAGATAAACGAATATATAATGCATCTGTGACCTAGGTATCTGTCACCAAGTACTGTACGAGTACTGGCACAGTCGAACGGAGTCATGCAAGTTATGACCTACGGTGCACTGAATCCAGCACGACAGTATATTTGTGGTAATGTGCCAATTTACTCATCGTTGTCATCTCATTCCATTCAACATGACCTGGACTGCTCAACATACTGCTTCTATATATATGCAGCATATCTTCAAGCTCCATGGTCTTCCGAGGAACATCATTTCAGATCGAGATCCCAGATTTACTTCTTCATTGTGGCAAACGCTGTGGAAATCTACTGGTACGAGATTGTCTATGACGTCTTCACACCATCCACAGTCGAATGCAAGCAATGAACGAAGCCATGCCTTCATTGAGGACATCCTCAAGTATTT
>LGRX02003809.1:0-44328 GCA_001247695.2 Cymbomonas tetramitiformis | reverse complement strand
GTGCTAAATTTTTCGAAGAATGTCTGCATGAATAACCCAAAAAATAAAATGAATGGGGCAAAACGGTGCTAAATTTTTCGAAGAATGTATGCATGAATATTACATTCCACACATAATATAGTGAAGTTTAGTCAACTTTGAAATTCGCATCCGATTGTCAAAACCAGCTTTTCTATAGACTTTGAAAGAATTAGACACAAAAAAAAAACGTCGCCAACTTTGACAATCGTGTACGATTGTCAAACCCAGCTTTTCTACACACTCAAGAATTAGACTTAAAAAAACGTCGCCAACTTTGACAATCGTATACGATTGTCAAAGCTGAGTGCGAGCCTGCCGTAGTCGCAAGCTTTGACAATCGTATACGATTGTCAAAGCTGAGTCCGAGCCTGCCGTAGTCGCAAGCTTTGGCAATCGTATACGATTGTCAAAGCTGAGTGCGAGCCTGCCGTAGTCGCAAGCTTCGACAATCGTATACGATTGTCAAAGCTGAGTCCGAGCCTGCCGTAGTCGCAAGCTTTGACAATCGTATACGATTGTCAAAGCTGAGTCCGCGCGAGCCTGCCGTAGTCGCAAGCTTTGACAATCGTATACGATTGTCAAAGCTGAGTCCGCGCGAGCCTGCCGTAGTCGCAAGCTTTGACCGGTCCCCTGACTCACGCGTGACAATCGTATACGATTGTGAAGCTTGGGCACTAGGTACGGCCCCCTGACTCACGCGTGACAATCGTATACGAATGTGAAGCTTGGGCGCTAGGTCTGGCCCCCTGACTCACGCGTGACAATCGTATACGATTGTCAAAGCTGAGTCCGAGCCTGCCGTAGTCGCAAGCTTTGACAATCGTATACGATTGTCAAAGCTGTGTCCGAGCCTGAGGCCGTAGTCGCCAGCTTTGACAATCGTACACGATTGTCAAAAGCTAGTCCGAGCCTGCGGTCGTGGTCAGTTTTGACAAACGTGCACGATTGTCAAAACTGTGTCCGAGCCTGGCGTAGTCGCTGCCTTGTTTATTCGCACGAGATATCGCAGGATTCGCAGGAAAATCGATGCTACGCCAAAACTTGTCAGACCAGTTCAGAAGCCAATTTATAGCCTCTACCGGGCTTTGATGCGCATTCACTCCGACATTGATGCAGTTGTCGTGGAGTTTCCTTGCAATAGCTAGCAAGTACGAAGCAGACTACTGTGACGGATTATAATTTCTATTTTACTTATAACAATAAGACGAGCTTTTTTTTTGAAAAATCTCGCCCACTTCCTCTACGACTCCCCCCCCCCTACCGACTTGGACTCGAGTTTGGAAATGAAGTAGGGGCCGGGGGGAGGACTACCAGCTTGTATCTGCAGCTTGTATTATAATAGAGGTTTTTTTTTGGAAAAATCTTGCCCTCACTCCTGGTCCCGAAAAAGTGGGTAAGTGGGGAGGGGTGGAGGGGGATACCGACTTCTAGGATTCCGAGTTTCCGCTTGAGTGGGGAGGGGGATTCCATTTTTAAAATTTTGCTAATTTTCTAGAATTCTTTTTTGCTAATTTTGCTCTGCATTAGATTTCAGATATCAGTTTTTGGAATGCTTGATTTTAGATTTTTTACATAAGTCATTTTGCTCTACGTTAGATTTCAAAGAACCCCTCCCATATCATTGTTGTGGGATTCGGTGTACATTTTCTACTAACAACAAAACAATTACAAAATTCGTTTGGGAAACATTTCTGACAATCGTACACGATTGTCAGAACTGTGTATCGCGTGTTCATTAATAATTTCTATATAGCCCGTATATATAATTTCTATATAGACCGAAAAACAGCCGAACACCCGCGGTACAATATTGGTATGGGGGACGGTTGTGACAATCGTGCACGGTTGTCCGGAACCGTCGGGAGGGGGACTATGTACGCCACACCATTGTACTGTCGCGCATGGCATCATTCGTGAATGTGATAGAACAGGTGAAAATAGGTATATATTTGTGTGAATATATATATATAACTATTTCACTGCAACAGGAACTCAGAAGGCAGTGATGGTGAAACCGGTGATAACAAAGCTGATAGAAGGATTACGGGAGTGAGCTTTCTAGCAGGTGAGTGTCATACGGTGACACACGACCAGTGACACACGCAGCAAGGGGTGATACTAGGAGAAGCTGGACCCCCATACAGTGGGGGGAGATTTCAGCTTCCCCGTGACACCACCTCACCCCGAAGGTGTGAGTGGCCATGCGAGAGCAAGGAAAACCCTAAGCCCTAACCCAATGTCAATTTAGTGTCCAGGCCGAGGGGGCCTTTTTCAACCCAGCTAGAAGCACATCCGTGCATGGGCGATGCCTAGGCATCTAAGAGACATATAAACAGGCTAGGCGGGCTAGTCCCGCTCTACGGTCTCTGTACATCAAGGCAAGCATCTACAAGCCGCGACGTGATTGCGGAATGGCGGCGGCGGAGTTCTCGATTGCAGAAGTCCTCGAGCGCCACGAAACCGATGAATCAGCCAATGCCCACGCGGTGCCAAAGCCAAAAGCGGCCTGGCACCACCAGAGCGAATGCGTCGCTGAAGAGGGGATAGGGAGGTGGAAGGTGGAAAATGCGGTGAGGCTCCACTCTGCCGCACATAAGTGCGAAAGCAGAGAGGAAAAGCGGCGGGATGAGGGCTGCAACACCACTAAACACCACCAGGCAGTGGCCAAGGGGCACGCAGGGTGGAGGGAAGAGTGGAGGATGCTGCGGGGTGAGCTCGTAGTGGTCAAAGCTCATGTCGACGATGTGGTTGATGGCCTCGATTTTGGTGTCTGGTGCATAAGCACCACCAGACACCACCAGATCGTAGCCAGGGGTAAGTTCTCGTAGTCGAATCACCCGCAGCGCGGAGGCAACTGCAGAAATGCGCGAACGCTGCTGACGACACGAAGCCATGGCCGCTGTAAGCTGGAAAATCTGGAGCCCAACACTTAGTAGGGTTCCCAAACGAAAACGTAACTTTCGCCAAAAATAACCAAATCGAACGATGAAAAAGTCAAATTGGGGTAGATTTTGACGAGGAACACGGCGGTGAGGTCAAAAAAGTCATACGGTAAACCAGTTACCCGGCAGCAGAGGCGCTGCTGGCCAGAGTGTTGAAGAACGTTGGGGAGACATGCCTGGAACGAAGTAGGATGCCAGAATTACGGTAAAAGTTGGAACGGATAAGAACGGATTTGAACGGCAAAGTAAACCACCATTCACAAACGGTAGGCGGAGTACTCGAACGGGCAAAGACGGTAAAGAAGACGGTGAAGTGGGACCCATAACCTGATAGAACAGGTGAAAATAGGTATATATTTGTGTGAATATATATATATAACTATTTCACTGCAACAGGAACTCAGAAGGCAGTGATGGTGAAACCGGTGATAACAAAGCTGATAGAAGGATTACGGGAGTGAGCTTTCTAGCAGGTGAGTGTCATACGGTGACACACGACCAGTGACACACGCAGCAAGGGGTGATACTAGGAGAAGCTGGACCCCCATACAGTGGGGGGAGATTTCAGCTTCCCCGTGAGAATGCCCAAAAAATATGAAACAAAAAATCACAGGGTTACTGCCTGACTCACGTTTGACAATCGTATACGATTGTCAAGCTCTGTGTGAATGCCCCAAAAATATGAAACAAAAAATCACAGGGTTACTGCCTGACTCACGTTTGACAATCGCATACGATTGGCAAGCTCTGTGGTTAGGTTCGTCTCTCTGACGCACGTTTGACACTCGCATACGACTGGGTTATGCCCCCTGAGTCCCTGGTTAGGGGGGGAGGGGGGAGTCAGTGTATATTCCTTAAGTATGAAGAAAAAATTTAAATTTTCTTAAGTATGGGAAAACGCAGGCGTCGACGCGGGCCGACGCGTTACACTCCTTAAGTATGGGCTTAAGTATGGGAGCCCTAATTTCGAAAATCTTAGAATGTTAAGAATGTTTGGTCCGTCCGTCCGTCCGTCCGTCCAAGAATTTGTCTTGGACGGACGGACGAAATCTTGGACCAATATCACCTCTCCGTATGGACGACGTGTGGATTTATCGTATGGACACCGTATGAACATCACTTTTACAAATTAGACAATTTCACACGTGTAGATTTAGCAAAAAAAGCGTCCATACGGTGTCCGTACGCTATCCACGCGTCGGACGGACGGTTTTCCACGCGTGCGGACAGGCCAATAATTTGTAGGGCTTGGCCGATGCAGGCACCTACGAGTTACCATGGGACTCTGACATGGACGACCCTCTTGACCTAGGCGACCCTCATGCCAAGGACGACCCCATCGAGTGCCAGCTCAACAGCATCACTGACAGTGGGGACATGAGCCCTGGTTGGAGTGATCTCTTGGCGGCTGTATCAACATCGCGAGCGCCACCTCGAGGGTCCTCGACAGATCAACAATTCCAAGGCCCCCACCTTGTTGTTGTTCTGGGCGTACGTGAACGGTCGTCGCGTAAAGGTGCTGGTGGACACTGGGTGCTCCACCAACATTATCTCGGACAAGACTGTACGCAGCATTCCCTCCCTGACGCCTCGACCTCACGAAAACCCCATGCGAGTGCGAGTAGCCGACGGCGCGTCGTACGATGTCAACACGTGCGTCCGCCCTCGACTGCAAGCAGAGACCACCAAGGGGTTGTACGTCAAGCAATTGGAGCTCGGAGTGATGCCCATTGATCTTTGCGTGGATATCATCCTTGGAGGACCTTGGCTAGCCTCCCACTCCCCAGTCACCTTGGATTACTCCCGATGGGGTTCCATCCGGTTTGGTTCTGGAAGCAAGAGAGTGGTCATTACAGGCTGCGCGCCGGGAACGCCAGACCCCTCAAGACCCAAGGATAAGGCCATGGCGCTGGTACAAGGAGTCTTGTTGGACCCCAAAAGGGTACGCAAGGACCTTCGAGCCCTCCAATCTAAGGACGAGTGTGCTTTCGTGGTGTACCTGGCACCCGACGGCACCTTCGGGGCGGTCGCCTGTGACGAAGATGCCGACGCCGAGACCAACACCAAGCCCAAGGACGCTTCGTCCGAGCGTCGCGCCACGTCTAGCTCTGAGCAGCAAGACGCCCAACTCGCGGGCGCCATGGACTCCTCCCAAGCGGATCTGGGTGAGACGGACGCGCCTGCGCTGATGTCCGCGTCAGACACCGACTCCGAAGCCGAGGACGCTCTACTCCTCCGGGAATCTGTGCGGCCCAGCCCATGCACCAGTGACGAGGACCACTTGGATAAGGTGTACGCAACAGTGGAGTCCACCCGCCCACAAAACTTTGACGTGGTCGCTCTGGAGGGCGCTGTTGGTCCCCCTGCGGACAATGCGCCATCCAACAACCTACATCTGGTGTCCACTACCCGGTCTTGGGTACATCACGATGTACCGAAGCCACTCTTTGTTCCGCACGCCATGGCGAGCTCGAAACATTTCAAGTGTCCATATGGCCGATATAGGTTGTCAATAACACACCAATCTTGGGTATGAACCACATGTTTGGCGGTATTCATGTCATAGACATGGGTTTTGGGGGGCGGTTGCCTAGGTGATTTTCCAGAAAAGACGAAATTCTCAAGTTCCAAATTCTTGGGTACATCGCTTGGGTACATCGATTTGTATGCATGGTTATGCACATGAAAATTGCATATTTGGTCGATGTTTCATTAGGGCATTAACATAGACCCTTCAAAGCACTTATTTTATCATGGGTCGGTCCCATACCTCACAAGTTATCATACTTCATCATCAAGACTTCTCATCATAAAACAGTGTCAGATTTTAGATTTCGCCTAAAAAAATGCGCGCGGACATGTGTGATGACTCCCACCCATCGATCTATTGAACGAAGGCATATTTACATGTGCAATGCATGTTATCGCAAATGCGATTGCCAAAGAATGAGCTGACAAATATTTTGGTCACAATAATCAATATCACAGGTCACCTTCAACCGCTCGCGTCGACTCGTCCCCATACCCGATAAGGTACCTCGTGCCGTGCGGCAAGTAAGCAGTTAAGCTTGGGGATCTAGGGTACGCCGAACATGACGAGAATAAATTAATTAAGATATTGTGGTGTAACAAACCTTAAAAAGTATTCCACTTTGTGAAGAATCCCCCCCCTAAGATATGCGAGACTGTGAAAAAGGCGAGTCGCAACAAACCGTGGTAAAAAACAATTAGAAAAATGTTTTTGGGAGCCAAGTTGCGATTTGCATGGGTTTGAATGCACCTGACATGATATATATCCTACCAGGATGCTTGTGACGGCATATTCCCGTGTTCATGATGATGTTGGCTAGCTATATTGATGATTCGTAACGACAAACCGTTAAATTTATGCCCCCATACCGTCGATTTAGCTTGGGTACATCCCTATGTACCCAGACCCTCTTGGGTACATCCCCATGTACCACCGGGTAGTGGACACTGGGGTTCTTCCAGAGCAAGCGGGAAGCTTTGGGAGCATTTGCTCTATTACCTGAGCACGTACGTGCCCAGGCAATCGACGACCACGCGCAAGGGAAACCACCCACCTGGCATGCCGAAGCCGCAGCCGCGCTGGAGCAGGGAAGGCGCTTACTCCGCGAACGTCGGCCGCGACGCAAGCGTGTGCGCTGGAGCGGAACCCTCTCATTCGTGTCGCGAGGTCTTTTTATTTGTCGTGTCGCAAAAAGATTCGTTTATATTAACGACGCTTCGCAGCTTTTTCAGAAATATGCTGTTTTTCATTTCGTTTCCCTTAAAGGAGCGAAACAGGTTTCCTGGAAAAAAGTGACATCAACAGGCCACACCGCAGGAGCTGTCCCTCAAAAATTATGCCGTTGGAAATTTTCCAAAAACTTTCTGCCCATGTCAGCAGTCCTACCCCGGATTGTGTCGAGCGCTCGCGCTTTACCGGCCAATCATGATACGATAGCATCTGAGGGATACCGACCTCAGCATCAGCAGTCCTACCCATACTCGTGAAGGTATCGACTGATTAGACTGATTGATTAATTCAGTCAGTGACATGAGCGACAAAAACCAAATCAGTTCATGTCACCGACTGAATACGATGTCACCAACCGAATACCAATTAATTCAGAAAACTCTCTCACCTCGCCCATCACATATATAAATAATAATTTATTGCGGTGGGGGGCGACGTATATTAATATTACCGCCAGAAGTTAAGGATATATAATTATATATATGATTTATGGTATATATAATTTATATAACATATTTGCTTGAAATTTCTTGGCGCTTCGCGATAAAGAGGGGGTGGGGGTGGGAGGTGGGGGTATTGGGGGAGGGGGAGCCAGGAGGAATGGGGGCAGCGGTGGCTCCCCCTCCCCTCCCAATACCCCCTCCCCAACGCTTCCACCTCGTGAACCCCCCACGAAACGCTTCCCCCGCTACCCCACTACCCCAAGAACCCCCCACACCTCCCCCCACCCCCCTCTTTATCGCGAAGCGCCAAGAAATTTCAAGCAAATATGTTATATAAATTATATATACCATAAATCATATATATAATTATATATCCTTAACTTCTGGCGGTAATATTAATATACGTCGCCCCCCACCGCAATAAATTATTATTTATATATGTGATGGGCGAGGTGAGAGAGTTTTCTGAATTAATTGGTATTCGGTTGGTGACATCGTATTCAGTCGGTGACATGAACTGATTTGGTTTTTGTCGCTCATGTCACTGACTGAATTAATCAATCAGTCTAATCAGTCGATACCTTCACGAGTATGTCCTACCCCGGATTGTCTCGACCGATCGCTCGTAGCCGACAACGAGAGTTTAACAATTCACAATTATACCACAAAGATATGCGGAATTTCCAATTATGAATTTGTCGCAACACTACCACTTTCATACGAGGAAAACAGAATCCGCTTGCATTATATACTGCTAAGACCGCTGAACTGAGCGCCCCGTAAGTCACTCTTCAGCGACCGTTGTGTTTGGAATAATCCCGTCTACCAAACACAACGTAACTTTGCATATGCATTCTAAAGTATGTTAGGAACCTCATATTTCTTGCGCGCGCAAGATCCGTTCAGATTCTAGGAGTCTGGACGCGGCGCGTTAGAGGGGGTGGATGATTTTGTCATTCGTCGAGTCCGCTGACTCGACTCACGCGCAGCAGCGACGCATAATGCACAGCATGGCTTTATCACGCATATCTCATATGCATATACAACATATTTTGAGCATCTGACACTGCACTGACAGCTCTGGCGGAAACGCGGATGTCATTTGCGTCCACGTTTCCGCTAGGATTTCTTCCCTCATTCGCGCGCTCGCTTGCAAGCGAGCATGCGCATCGCGTGAGGGAATTGTTTGCAAAAATAGCACCTGGTGTGTGTTATCTTTCCGAAATAAATTGGACAGACTCGTCAGTCAACCATACATCTCACTGTAGGCTGGCGCGTTCATCCGGGTATAGCGAACGGAATTTTGAGTTTCTAAAACCCCCAATAGTTGCGATTGCGGGTATCATTCTACGTGATGCGCGTATCGATAAACTTAGTAGGAATATGTGATAATATTCAATAGGAAATTCTTGCTTAGATTAATACATGATCTTAAGAAGTAATCTTGTTTTGGCTCGACAGGGGCACACTGCGGGGGAAACGTTCCGTGTTATTCTTAAAATTGCATATTTAACAAATGACATTTGAACACTCACCACTGCAAAAACGGACAGATTTTGCAAAAACGGTCACGATTCTGCAAAAGCCGACACTGGAAAACTCTCGAGCGTGTTTGACCTCATCATTATGCCATGACACCATTCGGGTGTCATCGTCATCGTCATCGATTATGGGGTGGGGATGGGGTCCGATTCTCTTTCTGTGTGGCGATTTTATTGAAAGGAATTTTCGCGAATTAATTCCTCCGTTCAACACGACACCCTGAATGCAATTAAAATAATCGTTTGTCCGATTTGTTTTTCATAATTTGTTATCCTTGCTATTCCTGTCCATACAAATTTGGTCATCTGAAAATTTTCTGTGAATTTTGTGGATTTCTGCGAATTTTCACGACAGAAATGAGCGTTGCGCTCATGTTTGTCGCAGGTGCGACAGAAATGAGCGCAACGCTCATTTATGTCGCACGGTATAATTGCAGTTTTGTCGCACGGTGCGACAAATAAAATAACCTTGCGACAAAAATGAAGTGCATCCCGCTGGAGCGACGAGAAGCCCCATACTGAAGGTTTATCTCAAGAGCAGGTCGCTCCAGTGGCCGAGGAATCACCGTCACCGCCGCCCAAGCCCCACGCCATGGAAGCGGAGGAGCCGGACGAAATTGACGAGACAGTGTCCCCGGAGATATGGCAACAGCTGCGCGACCTTGAGGAGGAGTTCAGGGACGTCATATGTACGGAGCTGCCTGACTCCGTCCAAAGCCGCGACTACAAGAACAACATTCGCTTGCGATCCGACTGGAGTGGACAGCCGCTACATCGGCGTAACTACAAGTTGTCGCAAGAGGAGCCTCGGCAACTTCGTGCACAACTTGACGAGCTGTTGGCCAAGGGGTGCATCCGTCCATCAGCGTCTCCCTGGGGCTGTCCGGTACTTATGGTGCCGAAGCCGAGCAACCCTAAGGAGTTGCGCCTGGTTATCGACTACAGGTCGATAAATGAGATCACGGTCAAGGACAAGTACCCTAGCTTCCTGACGTACAAACCCTCCTCGATGACCTACAAGGTGCAACCGTCTTCTCCACTGCAGACGCCTTGTGGGGATTCTGGCAAGTTCCCATGGAACAGGAGGACATCGAGAAGACAGCCATGACCACCCACTTATGAGCTTATGAGTGGCTGGTCATGCCTATGGGACTGAGCAACTCACCGAGCACGTGGCAAAGAATGGTGACGCAGTACCTCGGACACCTACCCTTCTGCAGAGTGTTCGTGGACGACATCATGATTTTCAGTGACACACTTTCTGCTCATGTCGGCCATGTACGTGCCGTACTAGCCGCCTGTCGCCAGCACAAAGTATACCTCAAGCGAAGCAAGTTGAAGCTGTGCATGCGAGCAGTACGCTTCCTTGGCCATGTGTGCAGTAAGGAAGGTTGTCGTCCCCAACGCGACAAAGTTGCCTCAGTTCGCGACTGGCCAGAGCTCGAGACTGTCACCCACGTGCGCCAATCAGGGAACATATCAACCTCCTATGGCCGGTCTGTGGCCGTACGATGAAGGCTGTGGCCGAGGTTTGGCCGAGGGTGCTTTTGCTTGTTGGCCGAGACGAATTATGTAAAATTTTGAAAATTTTCCCGAAATTGTGCGATTTTTATGATATTGCCATACTTAAAATTAAAAATTTGCGCCTGCGGCGGGCAATTTTAGATTTTGGTCGAGATGGCCGAAACTTGGCCGATGGAATTTTTGAGTGTTGGCCGTACGACATAAAAGTTTGATATGTTCCCTGGCGCCAATTCCTTGGAATGTGTGGCTTTTACCGGCGGTACATCCAGTCCTTCGCTCACATTACCCACCCTCTCACCCGCCTCACGAAGATGGGAGTGCCATGGACTTGGGGCAAGGAGGAGAAAGAAGCCTTCCAACGATTGAAGTCAGCATTGATTTCAGCACCAATCCTCGCCCTACCGGACCAGCGCTCAGCAGCCGATGGGTCTCGCCCATTTTGCGTGCAGACCGACGCGAGTGCGGTCGCACTAGGAGGCGTGCTGATGCAAGACCTGGGACGAGGTCTTCAGCCGTTGGCCTTCGAGAGCAGGCAATTCTCCTCGGCCGAGCAGAACTACCACGCTGGGGAGCGGGAGTTGTGCGCCATCCACCACTGCACCACAGTGACGTGGAGGCATTACCTTATATTCACCGACTTCAAACTCATGGGTGACCACAAACCCTTGCAGTGGCTCTTCGCGCCGGCTCGGGAGCTGAGTCGACGCCAGGCACGCTGGTATGAGGACTTGGTGGAAGTGGGCGTGCACCAAATGGAGCACGTACCTGGCCGATGCCTAGTAGTTCCGGACGCCCAATCCAGACGACCAGACTACAAGCAGTCATCCGCCAGGGAGGGGCTCAAGGAGAAGGGCGTGGTCGACCGGGATACAGACGAGCCTCGTCAGAGTGTGCCAAGGGAGCCGGCTGAGAGCTCGACTTCCGCCGATCCCACCTCAGTATTCGGTGCAATCGACGAGGATGACACCGACGAAGAGCCGTCCGAGGAGCCTGCTAAAGTCAAGATCCTTGAAGACCCCATCTCGGTGCTCGACACCACGTTTGATTACTCCGACTCTGAAGACGAGTCTGTACCTCCGGTCAGCCCTCCGTTGGTCGTCGGGGAGCTCACTCATCTGAATGGGCTCGCCTGGGTGGAAACCCCCGACCTGTGGGAAGACGCCGCTGAGACGTTGCACACCGCGGAGCGCGCCTTGCATGAAGCCACCCTTGCTGGCGTCACTACTCGCTCTCGCTCGCAACCGGAGCAAGCCCCCTCTCCAACCCCCTCAACTCCTCTTAGTCCTTCCCCTCCCAGCAAACAAAGTTCCCCTCCCGCGTCAAGCTCCCACTACGATAACGTGGTAGACCGGCAGGACTGGAAACTGGTAAAGGAGAAGTTCGAAGAGATCTCAGCGCAGTACGGCCCGTTCGACGTGGACGCGTGTTGTGACTCCATGGGCGTCAACCGCCAAGTGGACACCTATTGGACGGAGTGCCTCAAGCAGCAATGGCGGGGAAAGCACGTCTGGTGCAACCCCCCCTACACCAAGGATAGCAACCTCATTGAGAGGATCCTACGCCACTTCATGGCCGAGTGGCGCGCCGACCCAGAGAACACGTCGGCGATGTTCCTACTGCCGGACTATGACGCGTCCTGGCGCACCCTTATCCAGCCCAAGTACGGCCTGCACGTGGTCAAGGTGTTCGACCTCAAGGATGCCAAGGGTCACCCTACATGCTTGTTTGAGTCACCAGATGGAGGCCGACCAGCGCTGCGGTGGCCCGTGCTGCTGGTGTGGGCGCCAGCGGCCAGCCGGACTCGGCCTCGAGCGACGAGTGCCCGTGCGCCTGTAGCTCAAGGTGCAAGCGAGCCTATGGTTACGACGGGGCCAGCGGCCAAGGCGCGCGCAGCCAAAGGACCACTGAAGGCATGCCAGTTCGTAAAAGCACTACGCGCGGAGTACGAGCGTAGCCCTTACCTCACGATGTTAAAGGAAGAGCTTTTAGCCGCCCCGCACCAGCGCACGGACACCTTCCGTATGGTTGACGACATGATCTGGCGCATCGCGGAGGGACGCTACCAGCTGGTGTTGTCGTCCGACTCTCCCCTTCGAGAGATAGTCATGCGTGAAGCGCACGAGTCTCCCGCGGCGGGACACACCGGGCGAGATAAGACTCTTGCTCGGATAGTGCGGCGGTTCTGGTGGCCCCGCATGAACAAGGACGTCACCGACTGGGCCCGCTCGTGCTTGATATGCCAGCAGACCCGCCCGAGGAACAGCTATCCGGATGGCCAGCTGAACCCCCTCCAGGTCCCGGTCAGGCTGTGGCAGGTGGTGAGCATTGACTTCGTCACAGGTCTGCCGCGCACGGAGCGGGGCTACGACGCCTTCGCCACGTTCACGGACAAGTTGTCCAAGATGGTGCACGTGGTCCCCATGCTGTACTCCGACAGCTCTGCTGGGCAAGTGGCACGAATGTACTTCGACCATGTTTGGCGACTGCACGGTGCTCCTATGAAGATCATTTGTGACAGGGACTCTCGCTTCCGTGACGCCTTTCACAATCATGGAATTGCATCGCCGTATGGGGGTGCAGGTGGCCTCCACTACGCCGTACCATCCACAAGGGGACGGCCAAGCGGAGCACACAAACCACACGGTGGAGCGCATGTTGCGCGCCTACGTTGACGCAAACCAGACAGACTGGGATTTGTGGTGCACCCCGGTGGAGTACGCCATTAACGACTCCAGGTCCGCGGTTACTGGATTCACACCCTTCGAGCTTTGCTATGGGCATGCCCCAGCGTCGCAGCTCGACTTCTTCGTAGAAGCTGCGTTGGCCTCTCGTAGGGGCCGCGCCAAGGGGGGGGAGAGGGGACGTCGTGAAGAAAGGCACGGCCCACGAGACCGCCCGGCAGTGTGTTCAGCAGTTGCAGACTGCTCGCGATAGGTGCTGGTAGCTCAGCAGCAGCAAGTGGCCCAGTATGACGCTCGCCATCGCGCTCGCCGCGGGTACGCAATAGGTGACATGGTGTGGGTGGACGCCACGCATCTCACCCAGCCCGGGGATCGGGGCCTACACAAGAAGTTGCTGAAGAAGCGCCTGGGCCCGATGGAGGTACTGGAGGCCTTCCACAGCGATCGGCAGATGGAGCTCGCCCCCGAGGACCGAGGGGCCCTCGCGGCTTACCGCCTGAAGCTACCACCACAGTGGAAGGTGCACGACGTCTTCACCGTGGATAGACCAGTGTCAACAACGGAGACGGGTTAATCCGCGGAGACGGAGACGGGTCCGCTATTTCGTTGGCATCCGTCTACGACGTAGCCCGCCGAAGGCGGGCTTCGGCCCGGACTGTATCCGTGGGGATCCCGCCGAAGGCGGGATCCGGCTACGTCGTAGCCCGCCGAAGGCGGACTTCGGCCCGGACCGTATCCGTGGGGATCCCGCCGAAGGCGGGATCCGGCTACGTCGTAGCCCGCCGAAGGCGGGCTTCGGCCCGGACCGTATCCGTATCCGTCGAAGACGGCCCGGTTCCTTTGTTGACATTGCTGCTGAGGCATCCCATTTGATTAGAGAGGACCAACCAAGAGGGGGGGTTGTATCGTACTAAATTGTTTTGAAGTCAGAGTTATATAGTTACATATACATGGTCCATTGACCATTGTTAGTGAATATTGATGTGTAAGACTAAAAGAAGCGTTTTTCTTTTGGTACAGCGCCGATCATCTGCAAAATAGTTTAGTGAATATCATCACGTGTAGTGAGTATCATTATTTGCAGTGAATATCATTATTTGCAGTGAATATCATTTATCTACTGTGAATAGCATTATCTGCCGACAGCAGACTGCAAGAAATATCGTCATCTACGGTGAACGACGCCATACCTGTACTCTACGGTGAATAATTAATATATAGCCTAGGCAAAGAAGTCTTAAACAACGAATCCTTACCAATCTCTTAAATAATCCTTACCAAACTCTTAAATAATCTGCCTATATTGATATTGATACATCATCCGATCATCGCAAGACCCCCTCATGATAATATATACAGTACCGTACGCTGATTATTTCAAGGTTGGGCTTGCGCGGGGGTGCGTGCTACGTGCAAAAACTTTTGAAAAACTTTTTATTCGATAAAGATGTCCCCTAGACCTATGTGAACGCATTGCGCACTTCAGGGATGAAATTGGTCACGATATGTGAAAGTTTTGGTCGATACCGCTCGGGTTTCGCCCATACTTAACCATACCTAAGCGCATACTTAAATCGCCTATATCTCGCGATCTAGAATCTGGAATCTTTTTGCATGAAGCGCCCTCGCGCAAGGCCAACCTTGATTTGCGCTTCACATTAACTTTATTTATGAAATAACATCTCATGGGGCTCCGAAAAATGCTCGTATCCAAGGGATCCGGTGAAAGGCAGGATCCGGCTACGTCGTAGCCCGCCGAAGGCGGGCTTCGGCCCGGACCGTATCCGTGGGGATCCCGCCGAAGGCGGGATCCGGCTACGTCGTAGCCCGCCGAAGGCGGGCTTCGGCCCGGACCGTATCCGTAGGGATCCCGCCGAAGGCGGGCTCCGTCGAAGACGGTCCGGCTCCGTTGTTGACACTGGGATAGACTCACCCCAGTGGAGTCGGGCCAGGACAAGTTCGTGGACAGGAGTGCGGAGATTCCGCCTCCCCCTATGGACGTAAGCGGTCGTAAGGAGATGGCGGTGGAGTGCATTGAGAGGTCACGCACGAGGAGACGTAGCGGGCGGACATGGACGGAGTACATGGTCAAATGGGTAGGTATGCCGCGCTCCGAGAATGAATGGAAAACTCGCGAGGACCTCGAGTTCGATGGAGTTGGCCGAAAAGGGATACCTAACCGCGCTCTGCAGGAGTTCGAGAAGGTCGAGGCCAAGAGGCAAGAAGGTGAAAAGAGCAGAGTCATTCGCAAACGCGAGGAGTCAGCAGGAGCGATATGGTTGACGGATCCTGAAGAGTTACAGGCGGACGGAATGGCGTGGATCCCGGAAGAACGAGCCGACGACGAGGTGGGCACATTCGCGACGGTGTCGCCCACTAGTTTCATGCCATCCCAAGGACCTGGTCGAGGGGCAGCACGCCTACAGCCGTCTCGACGCCCAATACGGATCTTGGTGTTGTTTTGTGGCACGGGCTCTGTCGAACGACAGTTCAGCAAGCAGTTTCCTGGGTGTGAGGTAGTCTCGGTGGACATCCAGAACCGATGGAAGCCCACTCACTGCGAAAACATCCTGCACTGGGACTATCGGCAGTTCTCGCCCAAGCACTTTGACGTTATTTGGGCGAGCCCTCCATGCACGGAGTACAGCCAAGCCAAAACGGTAGGGGTACGAAACCTGCGTGGTGCTGACAGGCAAGTGCGGAGAACGCTGGAGATCATCAAGTACCTCCAGCCGAGCTTCTACTTCATCGAGAACCCGCGTGGCCGAGCTCCTCATGGGTTACACACTCGCCGATGCATGCAAGGGTTGCCGCTTCCGCATCTGGCTACATATTGCAAGTATGGTATGCCCTACAAGAAACCCACCCACTTCTGGACCAACGCGCCTATCACCACCCTGAAGTCTTGCGACCCCGAAAACCCCTGCGACTTCAAACGCCGTTATGGGCGACACGAGAAGATGGCGCAGAGCGGCTCCACCAGCAGAGAGTCGGGCGACCCTAGGCCAGGCATGGGAGCTGGATGGCACGTGTATGGCATCCCCGCGGCCTTGCTTAAACAATTATTCAGCTCTCTACCGGTGGAACAACCCGTGGGGCAATCGCAGCGGTGTGTGAATACCTAGCGGAGATGCTCTGGAGAGATGAAAATGAGACAGAGCTCAACGATGAAAGAGTCTGCGCTAATCTGGAAGAAGCTGACGAGGAGCCTGTGACCTTGATGCCGGAGTACAACCCTACGCCGCCACCAGTGATGTCCGACGACAGCGAGTGGGACACCATGGGCTCCGAATCAGCCTAACGACTGTGCATCTAAGCACAAGCGAGGACGCTTCCCACCTGAAGGGGGGGGGAGTTGTGCTAGGACAACACACGGTGTCATGCGCGGATGACTCAGCAATGTCATACATGCCAGTAGTGTCATACGCGCCTTACAGCATTAGCGCCCGAGACCCCTGTTGAGGAAGAGACCCCCCTTATATGGGAGTACACAGTACTACTGTACTGTGTAATAATGTGTCATGTAGAATACTGGCACATCATACTGCATGATAATGTAGTACAAGCATATGATAGGTTGATGAGACTTGGCCATGCTGACTAGGATTACCTCAGAGAGCTGAGTGAATAAGTAATGGCCAAGGCCAAAGAAACAGTTGAGATTTCTAGAGTAAAAACAGCCGCATGGCAAAAGTCAAATAAATACCTAATTCTTACCTGCAAGTATATGTAGTAAGTCGGGACATAGATCCTAAGAGTGACATAGCTCACTATGACCTTATAAAGCATAATATAGAACCTTGCTTTATATGAGTCCCATCACAAGTAGTTACAGTGTCTGTTATGTGAGGAGGGTTACAGCTGCCTCCCACACGTTGGCATCATGGAGCCGCGTGGTATAAGAAACTTGTAGATGGACTTCCCCTCCGTCGGGCAAGCCCTTTCAGTACGACTGTTCGGATGAAGACCCTTGTAAACATTGTGCATGAATGGGTGCAAACCTCCTCTAAGGTAGGCAGCGCTGTGCAAGTACAATACTTGCTGGAGTGTTCTAGTGAACACTGTTTGGAATATACAATGGATCCAAGGTCGAATATCGGAAATTCTTCAAAGCTTACTTATCACAGTTTAAGAAACACCCGAGGTGGGTTGTCGGCTGTAACTAAATTCAAAACTGATCAGAACTCCTTATGTAGTAACTTGTCGAACTGCCAATCAGTTGGAATCTGTCACCAGTACTCATATGTCTCTGACTGTCGACTCCCTAGTCTCCCATTTGAATACTCACAGATCTACCGATGTGGCGGGAACTGAGGCTCTCCTGGTTTCCCTCCAGTTCTGTTTGACTAATATCCCAATGTCATACTAAGGCTCTGAATTCGGTCAGGCACTCCTGTCATGCCTCGTAGGTCATCATAGTGACTGTCATCATCCCTGTTACTCGTCACTCTGACACTTCTGTCTATCGTACTGACGCGTGATCTACCCTAATATAGTGCACGACTCGGAGCTCACCCGACTATCGCGCAGCTAGGGCCATATCCTGATCAACCCGGAGCACCGGCTCATAGAAGGTACTGCGCCACCTGGTTATACATCTACGCTTCCTTTGAATGAGCACCTTCACGGAGGAAAGACACCTCCAAGGGAGGGGAGACTAGTGCCAGGCGCAGTCACGAATACTAAGGGAACTATATTCTCCCGACCGTTCGGAATATAGTAAAATGTGACCGTTGACAGCTGACCATGAGATTCATTAACCATCCAAGGTCAGACGCATGAATATGAAAATGTTATATGTCTAAAAACCAAATGAGTTAGGACACGACGGTACGAATCGAGTAAAAAAGTGAAGACATCATCCAAATTGGACCATGTCGTCGTCGCATCCGGTGATTAAGTGTTAGTCTGAGCCACATCGATGGACGAATCGGTAATGACAGATCAGGGATTTGTGGTTTAAAATTTTTGAAACTTGAAAACGGATGCATCATACATAGTACACAGGGACCTTATCCTGTGTAAATAACATGTTCTTGGCATTTGCGATGCACAATTGACCAGCAACTAGGAAGTTGCTAAGAACTTCACTTGAAAGTTGAAATTTCACTTCCTATAGGATAGGGCACTCCGAGTGACACATTCACAATGCTTACCATCCAGTGACCAAAAACAGCCGTGGTTTCAAGGGAAACAACAATGAATACACCACTTGACATTTTTTTTCTCTAGTTCGCTATGAATTCTTCCGAATATTAATTTTTGGGGGTCTCTTCTAAAGTGTTGATACTTCCTGCTTTCATTTGTGAAACAGATACCTGACATCAGACACCTAATGGGTGGCTGTAGGATTCAAGCAATATGCACAAGTCCACCACCTCACCTGAGGGCGAAACTATTTTCCAGTTCCAGATCGGTGACTTGCCTTTGCTAAGACTATTTGTCTGCCCGTGTCCCTCAAAACAAGTCTTCTCTTTTCTAAGCAAGGGGAAATAGCAGTCCACACTCTCTGTTTCAGTGATGCCGCCCTGCATATACTGAAAGATCGTGGAAGAGCTCGTCTGGGAGGGTTTCACTTGGGATGAGCGCTGAAACACTTTTGCATTTGGCGTTAGCATACTTCTCACGGATCGCTGGCAGTGTAGACTTCTTGGAACCCACGAACAACTCGTTGACCGCTTGAGTGCATTCCTGGAGCTCACTTGGTTTGTAACCTACATAGTGCTCAAGCGTAGGTGTCCAACCAGTTCTCTGCACTGTGAATAAGGAAAGAAGTACGATGGAGGCAGCGGCCTGTGAAACACACACCATCTCAAGAAGCTTAGCTGACAAGTGTCGTTGGTCCCCCGTACTGGAAGTGGTGAAGTGGTTCTACAGCTCGATTCAGGAAGCCACCAAACAAAAAAACACACTTTAGCCAGAAGAAACTTACCAAGGAGGGATGGAATTTCAAAAAAGAGTAGTCCAGCAACGTCAACTCTGAGAGGTAGTAGGCAAAGAATTCTACTTTCGAACCAGACTCTACTTCAGCGGCCCTTAAAAATCGACGTACGAAAGTCTTCGTAGTTGGTGTAACTAGTTCAAAGTTCAGTACCTCCAGTATCTTGCGTTCCATTTCCAAAACCTGCAGCGTTAAAAATATTGCTCAACAAGCGAGGTCGGACCTGTCGTGCCCTGAAAGACTGCCACGCTCACTGCCAGCCTTGTTATCCTGACCTGCTCAGTCGTTACAAAACACATTTGCTCTTCCGAGGAGACAAACGCGCTGTCAAGGGAGATCTCGAGTTCGGATAGAGTACACTGCGTGAAGTTACCTGCTCATGTGTGTAGGTGTTATCCGTTATGTAACAAAAGTCGTCAACTGGAGGCGCATAGATTTCCTCATACTTTGCAGCAATCAGCATACACGTGACTCCCACCAGTTGCAACATACTCCTCACACAGACGTACTTGGAGAGACACCGGTCGATATAATTTACAGAAAGGAAGAGTGTGTCAGACACCAAGTGATACTCCTCCGCAACCTGTAATACCCGCCGCAGGATTCCGAGCATATGAAAAGCCATAATCGTACTTACGAGAAACGGTGGCAGAATTCGGTCACAAAGTGCAGAGCAGGAGCTCACTGAAAGTAAAATGTTTGACTGGGGGCTACCTCAACAAGCCAGTCGACGAGAATTCCGCGCATAGTCGAGTTGATATCCCTTTGAAGAGTCTCCATGTACGTGGTATTCGGTCTATGTTTGCCCTGTTATCACGTTTCAGCAAGGTCAGGTTCCGGCGAGGTCCGGTATTTCCTATTCGGACTTGTCAACTGTGGGCAAAGAGTATACCTCAGACTCTCGAAGATGGGCATAAATATCGTTTACGTACTGGGTACAAAACAGGTGATCATTTGCGTGTTGTGCGTCCACATCCTGTAACACACCAGCATTAGGAAGGTCAGCCACTGCCAAAGCTCGAGAAAAAAGCTGTTACATGGCACTGAGGTGGACAAACACAGACTATATTATCCCACACTGTAACAGCGCAGCATATCCCTTTGAAAATATGTGCATACGAGTGAGAGTGTAACAGAAAGTTCTCATACGTGCACACAGCGAGAGTGTAACAGGATATTCTCATGCGTACAAACGAGCGATAGTCTAACAGAAATTTCACGCAGGGGAGTCGCACCTTCCAAAGTTGAATTTGTGATTCCGCTCCACACCCGTCCCCGTCGGTGGTCTGTCCTGCTTCTGCCTCCATGGGTTCTGCATCTGTACACGGAGCCTACTTTCTTAAGTAAACGCTATTTTTCACTGCTCACGGACATAGGTCGTACGGTGCACACGATAGTTTCCGAGAAAAACAACACGAGTCTGCGTTCGTATAAGGTATGTCGACGAAAACTGTCGCCGCCCTGTAGCTGCCTTTCACAGTATCCAACGCACTACCCACAGGAGCTGTCACCTGAAAATCTTAAAGTCGCCGGGTTAGAGCCAGAGGTGGCCCTTGCACTAGCGCTGCGCTGTAACTGCATCGTGGCCTCCTGGAAAAATACAGGAACGAAAGGTCAGCAAACGTTTTTAAACATACAGCTTGACAGAGAATATATGCTCACACAGTGACGTCTGCAAACACAGTGGTAACTTCATGGTCGAGGACGCTGCTACAACCTGACCCGTGTGCTGATTTAAAAAGTCGGATATTTCGTTTGGTATCCTCCAAAGATCAAAGACTGAGAAGTAAACTACATAAGTTGCATAACTAACCTGCAATCGTGCACACACAAACGTAACCTAACAAGCACAAAGGTGTGCCATCGCAGACTCACCGTGTGCGATAAAGGTCCAGCCATAGCAGCGGCCATGCCCCGAGTGACCGCGGCCAAAGCCTTACCATCGCTTGAGACCTGGGGACAAAAAGTAAAACCAGCTGAAAAGTGTGGACAGTGGAACACAAAGGCCCCTGAAAAAGTAAGGTAAGGACACCATCGGTTATGCGGGGGTATACGTTATGAAGGTAATCGGCTCGGTGTCAACGTCGCGCGAAAGCACTTCTCGCACGTTGCGGGCAACTAGCGCAATGCCAGTATTCTCTTTACTGTCTAAACTTCGTCTGAACTGACAGGTCATTTGCCTATCTATTTGTCTTCGGTAGAAAGCCGTTCACGAAGCAGTATTTCTAACGAGCCGTAGCTAAAAGGTCGACGGACCGGTTTTCCAAATAAGAGCGCAAATACCTTAGGATTCTTGGTTCCGGCCGCCTCATCTGCCCGAGGCTGCTTATTACTGATATCTCCCAAAGCAGCACGTTTCTTGGTATTCGCGACGCCAACTACTGCATCTTCTCCAACCTGCAGTTACAGGGAGAGAAGCAACCAGAACACAATGCCATACTTCACTATCAAGAACCCAAAGCAGGAGGTGAAAATCGAAATCGTCGTGCCCTCCACTCTCAAAAGCTTGGAAACAGCAGGTACCTTGAAGTCTTCATCCTTTCCACGCTTCCCGGACGATACTTCACCCTTCATGCATCGCCGGGTGAGAGAAGTAAGTTCTGGATTGGACGAAGCAAGGGCTGCAGCCGCTTGTGCAGCCGCTGCAGAACGAGTGGTCACTCCTCCTGATTGACGTTGCATATTACCCACAGTGCGCGTGGTTTAAATATTCAAATTTCAGAGCATCCGAATCGAGGAATAACTTGACGCTATTCAGAGAAAAGCGAGGAAGTCTAAGGGGGTGTTAGCCATAAGCGCTAAAGCAAGTAGGGCTGCGCCTTTAAAGTTTAAATATTTATCTTGAGAACATTAATGTCGCTCGCACTTCAACTTCCTTGTTCGCTTGAGTTATGAACTTGAGCGCAACGAGCGGAAAGGAAGAGTCCTTTGTGTTCGAGCTCTTTCAATCGATCCTGGAACGGGAACAGCTGAGCCGAGGCCTTTCAAACTCGCTTTTCGAAAAAGAAGGGGGAAATTTCTCGATTTTTTTCTTGATTTGGAGCTTTCGATGAGATATCATTTGCGAATTCAAAAGAAAAATCTAAAAATCAAAAATCAAAATAAGAAATTAGTGATAGGATTCGATCGTAGGCATGCCGCGCGATGGGTGGACACAGTTGGTGACACATGTCTTCAATCCGATATCGGGTTGAACATAAAGCACACATTTACCCCGAGATAACCGCCCCGAGATAGGAGAGATATAAGGACCGTTGAATTTCAAAAAAATTTGCCTCGCAAAACGTTTGGGGCTTTCGACCCCTACCTCGTGGATGGAGGTACAGTATGGCTATGCCCTAACGTTCATGCTATACTAGGTACCCAGATTTGGGCTTTTGCACCTGGGCGCTTTTTTTGACGTTCATGCTATCTATATCTCCTTACTGTCTCAGGCTCTATAGGATTATAGGATTGTGAAAAAATCCAGGGGTGGACTCGTTTTTTCCCGAGCAATTTTGACGCTGCGCTGCTCCCATAGCCATAGGTGAATTCCCAGGGGGGGGGAGGTCAGGATTTTTTGTCATTCCCAGGGGGAAAAGGGGGGGCGCGAAGCGCCCTAGGTTGGGGGTGCGAAGCGCCTCAGATTCGGGGGCGCGCAGCGCCCCGCAGTTTCGGGCAGGGCGCGAAGCGCCCGAGGTTCGGGCTTCAGGGGCGCGAAGCGCCCCAGGTTAGGGGGCGCGAAGCGCCCTAGGTTCGGGCTTGAATCGGGGGCGCGAAGCACCCGAGGTTCGGGCTTGAATTTGGGGGCGCGAAGCGCCTCGAAATCGTTTTGGCCCCGAGCAGGGGCCAAAAAAATCAGGTGGGATGAGGAGGCCGTGAGAGGCGCGAACCGCCTCGCAATTCGGTATGGCCCCGGAGGGACCGTACAAATCGAGGGGGAGGAGGGGGGGCGCGCGAAGTGCCTCGCAGGGGCCAAAACATTTAGGGGCATACGGAGGGTGGGAGTCGCGAAGCGCCTTGTAATTTTGGTTTGCAGGAGCCAAACGCAAATTGGGCGAGGCGGAGGGGGGTAGACGTCTCGTGGATTTGGCCCCATTGACAGAAAGAGTGAAGTGAGGGTATATATATAATGGATATATATACGCGATAAAGTCACAGAAAACACAGTGCCGGGTGCTAGAAACTCAGCAGTGCACGAGGGGGAACGCTGCCGACGGTGAAACAACGAACTAAGATAAACTCAGATACAGCAAGTGGTGGAGAAACTGGAAGGAAACACCGCCTGTCTGTTTAAGATCAATAAGAACCATCAGAATAATCATCGGAAGCAGAGGTCTCAAAATATACATACTCATCATAAAAACCATCACCACCAGTGTCGTGAGATGCATGGGCTTCGGCCTCCCAAGCAGCCCACTCTTCAGCAGTGTACTCTCCGTAATGCGATAAGATTTCGTTTTCTGGAATAGCGTTTTGCACATAAGAAACAGTGCCAACCGATAACTCAGGATGCGGTAAAAATTCCCCTCCAGAGAGAGGGTCCAAAAACTCCGCCATAAGATTCGCTCTGAAAACCTGTGTTCAGAGTTCCATCCCGTTCCAACTGCTCTAACGGAAAATACGGAGCGGCCAAGTGGCCATGACGCTCCACCTCTCCCTCTTCACAACTGTCAGAGTCATCGTAATACCCAAGGGGGTACTGCGATTCATCTTCATCACTACTTTCTCGCTCCTCAAAATGCTGGTCCCCAGCGCCCATATAGGGAGGCGTCACAAGAGGGGGCCGCGCATGAACGTAATGAACTTCTGTGCGCACAGGAGGGGCATGTGGCACAATGTCTCTTGCCCTAGCAATACTAGGCAAGGGTCTCGTGGTCGAAATCTGAGTTGAAACTGATTTTGTGGAAAGAATTGCGGGCGCATCCCCAACGCTTGTCTCACACAGCGAAACAGCAGAACTCGCGAAATCATCGGAACCAGCACCACCAACCTGTGTGCTCTCTGAAACAATAATCTCCAAAATAATCGGCGGATCTGCGGTCAAAATCTGCGGAGAAATCTGCGGCGTACGAAAATGCGAAACAGCTGTGTGCAAAGAAGAGCACAGTGAAATAAGCTGAGACCGCTTGAGAGAAAGAACTCTCTCAAAACCAGAGTCAATAGATGCCAAAAGAGCTGTAAGCTCCTCACTCGAAGAAATCTGCTGCGAATCCATTAAAGAAAATGAGATCCCGAAATGAAATAGCGTAACAAAAATCGTAGGAGCCCACCCCGTCGTAGACACTCTCGGACACTTGCGGAGAACCAAGCTATAGCGAAGAATCTAATCTGAGCGAGCCACAAGGCGTGGGCACACTCTCTCGAAAAAATATAACGATACAAAATAAAAATTCTAAGCTAAAATACACAACACGCAAGCGTGAAGTGGTCCCATAACCTGCTAGAAACTCAGCAGTGCACGAGGGGGAACGCTGCCGACGGTGAAACAACGAACCAAGATAAACTCAGATAATACGAATATATACTGAGTTTGTCGCACAAGCTGATCACCGAAGATGACACACTGAATATGACACCTGACTGTACGAACTAGTCAGGGTGTCATTTCCAGCACCGGGTGCTCGGAAACGGAACCGCATAAAATGGGAAGACAGACGTACGGACTGTCTAACTAGAGAAGGCTAACGTGACGGGGACACGGTCACGGGTGACACATGCCACACGCAGTGAGGGGTGAAGCAAGGAGAAGCAGGCCCCCATACAGTGGGGGGGAAATCGGCTTCCCCGTGACCCATAAGGGCCGGGGAATTCTTGGGGGAGGAGGGGACGCCGTCTACGACCCCCCATGGTTAAGTTTCCAAGTGAGAGAGTACGGTAATCACCCGCCTTTAGGAGAACATAACATTCAGGCCGACGTCTTCTTAAATACAATTATCAACTATGCGGGGATGTATTAAACCGCGTTGGAAAAGGTACAACAACTAAGGGGGAAACGCTCCCGGCAAAATAGAACGAACTCAAGAATTGAATAACATACGAGATATTCACTTAGATAGACACAAGCGGAGTCGCCGAAGATGACACACAAGATATGACACGTGACAGTACGAACCGCATGTCACTGTGCCAATTCCAACATTAAATATTATGATGAAATTTTGTCAAACGTTGGCGCATTGTCAAACGCATGGACGCCAAGTTTTCTTAACGGCGAGTGAAAACTATAGTCTCGGCTTAACAATTGCCGCACCGCTCATAGTGGTTCATGTTTTCCATTACAGTGAAAGCTCACTAGTAAGAATAAACGACTACAAGAATATGGCCCAGAAGACTTCTTTTATCTCTGGCAAGTTTCTTTGCCATTATGCGCCAGCCGTGCGAGTTTCTTAGAAATCGTCAACCCACCACCGCCGCCCCCAGCCTCGTTGAATTCTTATCGTAGTATTTCTTATCATCGTGGGTTTGCACCATAGAGTTTTATGGAACTATATTATTCTGGGAGCAAATTTCGATTGTTTCCGGAGCAATTAACTTTTGATTTTCCCCATAACAATGAATTTTGGCTACGGGAAAGCATATTTAGGGTTTAGTGTTAGGTGATCAGGGTGCCAGGCTACTGGATAAACCCCATAAACTCTCACCAAACCCTGAATATGCGTGTCCGTAGCCAAAATTAATTGTTACGAGGAAAATCAAAATTTGCTCCCGGAAGAATTAAAACCTGATTTTTATCTAGAAGCTTTTCTTTGCCAAGCTCATGTGCCAAACCTCCCTTGTCAGGGATATGACCAATGACATATGTGTCATACCTGTCATACCATGTCATACCATGTCATGTCATGTCATGTCATATGTTATAATGGCATACAGTCGTCGAGTAATGTCAGTACGGTCGACTATGACATGTACAGTCATAATGTATGTCATCCACTTAAGGTGAGTGGCATCTGTCATCGAGAGGCCAGGTATGGCATCGAGATGGCGAAGCAAGACAAGTTCGTGAAGAACCGAAGAGTTCTGAGAGGACGCGTCTTCGCTTCAAGCATGAACTGAACAACATGCGAGTATCAATGGCTATTTCGACCAGCCGATACGGTTAGTTCACCCAATGCTCTCGGGTTCACAACCCGATGGTGGTAACGCGTATGACGCGTGAGGGCATTGAGGTAATATGAGGAGCATCGTGCTCAAGCAAGCACTTCTGGACACCAGAGCGCTGCACTCATACCCCACCAAGTATTATCGCGTGTTGCTACAGTTCAATAGCAGCCGCGTCGTCTATCAGGTTCACATAGAACCGTGACAATGGTATTCTCCGCTCAGGCGAAGAACGAGGACACAAGTGTGTGTGCAGCAGACTTGATATACTTGTATATAGATTGTATATTGTGTGACAGGTTTCGCGCATACATATCGGCGCGACAGAGCTTGCACATATACACATATGCCGAATATCTACACGCGTACGACAGCATTCGCTGCAATATCTTGAGCGAACGGCGGAGTGCGCAATAAATCATCAGCGCGAACATATTCGCAGCTAACAGCGTTCACAGCAATATCATCAGCAAATAAATAGCGACAAGTTGTGCGCACGAGCGTACGGATCGCACATGCATGCTGTCAATAATTCGCAGGGTTGGTACGGTATGCGAAATACAGGCGCGCGAACGAAAAATGATCGTCAGTATGTATGATTCACATCAACTGCGACAAGACGCACGAAATTTCGTTATCAGCGCGATCGCATTCATACCATGCGACATACACCGGCGACAGCGACATACTGTGTGAAATAAATTGGCGGCAGTTTTGTTCGCTAATAATCCGCACGAATCGTTCAGTGCAACGCACTCATATGATGATTTCGCTATGCGCAAATGATCCGCACGAATCGTACAGTACGACGCGCACGTACGATAATTTTAGCTCATCAGTGCGATGCGCACCTGCGATGATTTTATCCGTATGCAGGGTACGCACGATTTGAGGGCGCATGATCTTTGGTGCATCTACATGCAGCGCGACATACAATTTGTGTTACGCGCAGACATAATATGCAATCACGATGTTCATTCAATACTTCGCAGATGTACATACAATACTTTGCAGTTGGACGCACAATTTTGCACCAGATGAACATATGATGTTGCGCAGTGATAATGTGTGTTATACCAATCATTAGCATACACACATATGTTGTATAATAATAGTGCGCAATGTCATCACCATTTCACACACTTACTGTGGTATACACCAAAAACACCATGCAGCACTATTCCACCATTATAATAACATGCTGACAGCGAGTGGCAAGTTAACACACTAATGCCACTAATCACAGGTCATCATCACTGCCACATACTGCAACTTGCCATTATACTGTAACTTGTGCACCATTCATACTGTGATAATCATCAGTTTGGTCACAAATACTTGGCATACATGCACACATATGCATATACCAACCTGATCACGATAGCGGTTGGCATACAAATGCATATACTAACAGTGTAACATAGAAGTATTTGCAAGGATTAAAAAGTAAGGACTTATCTTGAAATCATCATTTAGTTCTGTTGATCGATTTGATGACTGTCTGTCCGCGCCTAACCGACCATGGGTTTGTACCCCATGGAACCGGGGGTTTATCCAGCAATACAACTATGCTATACTGTAACATGCATATCTTACATACATGCTAGATTTTGCATCAATATACCATTTAGCATACCTGTTGTGCAAGTATAGGCTATAAATGAAATCCAATTGGTATAAGGTGCCAATCTTGGTCATTAAGACAGTAATTAGCTCGGTTATTCCTGACGGAGGATTTGGGATGGAATAATTGTTCTACTGTTGATCAAGATGGAATACACACCGGAGCCATTTGTGAAATATACCAATCAACTCATCATCCATCATCATGAGAAGTGCAGGTTTACAACTTACTAACCAAATTGATATGCATCATACTTGGGTAGCACTTCATTTTTGTCGCATGATCTATTATTTTTGTCGCACCATGCGACACAACAATTATATTCTGGAGCGACAAAAGTGAGTACGGGACTCATTATTGTCGCAGCGACAAAAAGGAGACTGATATTTACGGACAGAATATTTACGGAAATTATACAGAAGATTATGGACTATAAACATAATATTACAGTTTACGGAAAAAACATATGCAAGCTAACTAACAATTGGTAGGAGAATGTGCTCACGTTAGCAAAGCATGCTCGATTGTCTAGTCTATATTCATTACATAACTATGCTTATACATCTTTACAATAAATGTGCAGTGCATACTATTTCGAATGTGAAGTCAGGTATGAACAAAACAAATCCTGTAGACGATTGACTTCTAAAATCTAAAAGATAAGCAGGTTGCTGGGCACCGCAACATGCATTTCGCCAGCGATAAAAGTAAAACTGAAATACCTGCACACAGCGAACGCTAAAACGTCAGAACGAAGTGATAAGATGTTGCAAACATCATGAAAACACGCAGGCATACAAACATTCGAAGACAATAAGCAAAATAGCTCAAACTACACTCTTCACAAATTACACACAGCAACATGCGTATCGCCAACGAGCATGAAATAGTTGAAATACCTGCACACGGTAAACGCAAACATGTCAGAAATAAGATGAACGACAAACCAACCGCAGACGCAACGAGAAACAGCACACACGCGAAACAGGCATTCAGGAATGCGAAACAGGCATTCAGGAATGCGGCGAAACAGGAAAAAGTGACCGGATATCCTGCAAAATTACAGAGAGCAAAGTCAGTGAGGGTGGTGGGACTCGAACCCACGCTGCACAATCTGTGCAGATATCGCCCTCGAAAAAAAAACACCATATGAGAAACACGCGGAACGAACACAAAACAGGCGCTTGAAAACAAATAGCAAATTCCTGAAGAATATCAGTCAGTGAGGGCTTGTAACAACAACAAATCCGTCGGGCAGCAGTACAGCCCGTCAGTCAGCCTCGCTACAAGAATGCCCTCTACGAAGACAATCAAGGGGCGCCAGCAACCGAATGTTGCTGGCGGCATCGGACATAGCGCAACAACGAACGTGACTTCTAAAACAAGGAAACGCTACTCAGCAAGGATGATGGGATTTAACCGGGAAATAGTTAGTATGCGCGATACATGCAGCAGAACAAAAATGCGGGACACAGCAGGCAACGGTGTCAGGTGCGCCGCAAAATGAAAGCTTATAGAATTAACGTGTGAGTGAATATTTGATATATGAAATCAGCCAGCCGCGGCCCGCGTGGGTCCATGTCTGGATGAAGATAGCGGATGAAAATTCAGAATGAAAGTTGATGACAGTGTTTCGGGTCAACTGTGACACTGTAATGTTCGTCGCAAACCCATGCCATGTCAGCATGTCTGCCAGGTGAATTTTTTTGTCGTGTCGCAAACCCATGCCATGTCAGCATGTTGCGAAAGTCTGGAACCTGTCGCATCGCATTTGTCGCGAGGGAGCCACACTTAAGGGCTTTTTGTGGTGCAGTTTTTTAATTTACCAATATATAAATCGAAACTGATCGCGTCGCTGATTGGCTTATCCATCGTCTGCAAACCATCTCGTTTTTGTCGTGTGATCCCTTTCCCTTGTCGTCCCATATTCATGGTGCCTATCTCAGGCGCTCGCACTTCTTATTGGCGGTTATGGGCGATCAGTCCAAAACATCTCATGTAAAACACCCTGAAATCTGTAGCACGTGCGCCTTCTATAATTATACAAAAAAAACGTGCTCCTTGTACGTGCACAGTCAGCTTATGGTATTTCGCGTGTGACCCATATTCATGGAGTTTATCTAATCTCATGGCTCCTCTGATTGGCGATCAGTCGGAAATCTCTTTTATACGCCATCTGAAATCTGTCGCGCTGATAACTTCTGCATGAATATCCATAATTCGATACTACGCCCAGGAATATTCTATGCGTCTCTGATTGGCGGCAATGCTCCACCGATTTGTATAACTCTCCTGCTTGCCATCTTAAGGTGACCGGTGTGGACTGCAATATAATTATATATGGGCGGTTACTCCCGATCTGACAGGGAAATCACACTGTTTCCGTAAAAAAGGGCCCCAAAGGTGGACAGTTCTGGTAGTATCGTGTGCGTCGATGTCACTTTTTCCAGGAAAACCTGTTTCGCTCCTATAAGGGAAACGCAGGGCCTTGCAGCTTTTTTTTGAAAAAGCTGCGAACCGTCGGTGTATAATGTTGAGTATAATCGGATCTGTTTGCGACACGACAAAAAAAATACACCTCGCGACACAAAAAAGGCGCTTCCTCATACTTGTTATATGCTGTCCAGTGGTATACAGATTATCTTGTATGATTAATCACCATCAATTTGCTTAAGTGTACTAAATCAGCAAGTACCTGCACGATGCACAATCACTGACATTACTATGTATATTGACATTCATTGATTCGGTAAGTGAAATGATCAACTATAATATCAACTACATGTATGATAATATAGATACCATCCAACAAACGCATGTGCGTGTTGGATGGCAGTGATGGCGATAGCTAAGGTAAACAGGATAAACCCACATGCTGAAGGGCTGGATGGAGAATATCTCCAGACCCGAAGGCATTATACAGTGTTCACAAAGCAGCTGGTCACTGCTGAACACTGCCCATACCTTTTCACTATCGCTGGAGCAACACCATCGTCTACATTGCATTCTGACAGTTGATACAGTTCTGATCACTTCAAATGCATGTAACAAATCTCATAGATCACAAGATCAGTATTCATCTTGACAGCTGATAGAGGTTATCACAAACACTGCTCTGATTCATTGTTCGAGCTTTGTTCTGATTTACTTGGAATCTGAAGATATCATTTTGATACTCTTTGAGTGCACCGCCATATGCCCAAGTAAATGGTAGATTACTATGAGCATTTGCCCAAGTTACTTAGTACCTGGATGGTAATGCCATCCAGAGTATTGTCATAGATCCAAAGAGATAAAGCAGACCTCCAGCAGGCCCATTCGTGGGTAGGCAATGTGATCGACAGCCACTGACAGGCGACAGAACCAAGGAGTAAGTCTCGCCTTAAGCTTCTGGCTAAGGTTATCTGAGGAGTAAGTTGACAGTCCTAAGTAAGTAATAAATCAACTGACAAGTTATCACTTAAGTGTCTGCACTTAACTGTTGATACACCTACATATTCATATTAGGGTTTGGTATATTTGTCATGGGTTTCAATCAGTAAAACCCAATGTACCAAATATTGACCATACATATATCTTCACATAACAACATGAAAAATCTCAATTTCCATTTCATGTATTCAGGTGAGATATATTACAGAGGTGTAACAGATGTATACATTATAGTATACACCTAGTGCTCATACACACTGAGACTTATAAGTCAAAAAGTGGTGGAAATAGGTGAAAATCTCACACGTTAGATTTGAAAATGAAAATTCGGGTCCAATTTTTTTGTGCTGATCCAATTTTTCACCTATCAATGGTATATGCAAAAATTTGTGAGCACTTGTAACACCCTGTAACACCCTAAAAATCACATGATAAAACTTGGGGGTGGAACGCACATCTCAAGTATCACGTGATAAGCAGTGGCATGCTGTATGCAGTTTTGCTTTATTCCTTTAGGAAACATTCATACTACTCAAATTTGATATAATTAGGTGTTACTGATACCAAGTAACACCCTAAAGTCACTACAGGTGATGAGGGTCACAGTAACCCGTAACACCCTAAAATGCCATTGAATACTAGTGAACCACACTGTATTTGGCATTATGGTCATGCTGAATTCAGCACATGTATGACTAATATTTCGGGCAAAAACCCAAGAACGGTAGGGAAGCGCCTTTTTCGTGTCGCGAGATATATTTTTTTTGTCGTGTCGCAAACAGATCCGATTATACTCAACATTATACACCGACGGTTCGCAGCTTTTTCAAAAAAAAGCTGCAAGGTCCTGCGTTTCCCTTATAGGAGCGAAACAGGTTTTCCTGGAAAAAGTGACATCGACGTACACGATACTACCAGAACTGTCCACCTTGGGGCCCTTTTTTACGGAAACAGTGTGATTTCCCCGACAGATCGGGAGTAACCGCCCATATATAATTATATTGCAGTCCACACCGGTCACCTTAAGATGGCAAGCAGGAGAGTTATACAAATCAGTGGAGCATTGCCGCCAATCAGAGACGCATAGAATATTCCTGGGCGTAGTATCGAATTATGGATATTCATGCAGAAGTTATCAGCGCGACAGATTTCAGATGGCGTATAAAAGATATTTCCGACCGATCGCCAATCAGAGAAGCCATGAGATTAGATAAACTCCATGAATATGGGTCACACCTGAAATACCATAAGCTGACTGTGCACGTACAAGGAGCACGTGTTTTTTGTATAATTATAGAAGGCGCACGTGCTACAGATTTCAGGGTGGCTTACATGAGATGTTTTGGACTGATCGCCCATAACCGCCAATAAGAAGTGCGAGCGCCTGAGATAGGCACCATGAATATGGGACGACAAGGGAAAGGGATCGCACGACAAAAACGAGATGGTTTTGCAGACGCTGGATAAGCCAATCAGCGACGCGATCAGTTTCGATTTATATATTGGTAAACTAAAAAACTGCACCACAAAAAGCCCTTAAGTATGACTTCCTCGCGACAAATGCGATGCGACTGGTTCCAGACTTTCGCAAGATGCTGACATGGCATGGGTTTGCGACACGGTGGAATTTCTTTTGTCGCACGAAGATTACAGTGTCACAGTTGAATGCCACACCCGAAACACTGTCATCAACTTTCATTCTGAATTTTCGCTATCTCCATCCGCTATCTTCATCCAGACATGGTACCAGACATGTGACCTCCATCGCATAATCGCACATCCCACCCGAGCCCCGGATCATGACAACCAATCGGCATCCCACATGAGCGGGGTCATCGATGGCAACGAACATGCGGATCACGTCAAAGTATTTTTGAACGTCGCATCTTGAAGAACTCTTCATTGTTCAAGCCGCCGCGACGGACTGTCTCCACACACCTGGCAGACAGCACGTACTTTTAAAAAAAACACTTCTTCCGCCCCGTCGTCAGCGGCCTTTTCGTTACGCCCGCAAAAGATATTTTTCGCATTCCCCATGACCACCTTCCCGCCAGCTCCGTCCCTCCTCCCTGGATACTTTTCCCGCCCGCCAGACTGTCCGCATGTTCTGCGCTGGCATCTTCCAGCGCAGCGCTGGATATGGGACGTGTTCTAGAGGAGCCGGCAATCCTCTAGATATTTTTCGCAGCGGATTCTGCTTTTAAGGTAACCTGCGTGCCCGCTCCTTTAATTCCTTGACCAGTGCGTTCCTGCGACTTCCACATCTTTCGTGGACTAATTTTCTTTCAGAAAAGTTCTCTCGCACCCTGCAATGAACACTGAGAACGAACGGCCAATGCACGAGCGCGTTTTACGCGCTGTGCAGTTGTATTATGGCACCGCCAAATCTTTCGTTCCAGCGGTTCAAGCTTTTGACATTTCCGAGGAATGGTCACACGAAAACCTGCAGGTTGCCTTTCTGTGTTTCCCGCTTTCCTTGGCAGATCGGGTGAGGATTTAAAGTGGACTTATTAAGACCCTCCGATATCTCGTTAAGCAGGGCCATTCGGTTTGCATTAAAAACAAGCCTTATTCAAAAGGGGCTCTCCATAGTATTCCTGTGAACCTCCGGGGAGTAAGCTCTCGGAGGGGAGGAAGGGGTGGATGCACTATATAAAGCCGTAAAATCGTCACTCTGAAACACGAAACGATCGGCAAGCGCAATATCTATCCGTATCGTAAACCTCGGAAAATACCCTGAAACGTCACTCTGAAATACGAAACGCAATTCAAGGGGGGCTACATCATGAGAACTGCAGGGCTATATGCCTAAGGTGAGGGTTTAAAGTGGACTCAGTTCCCCCCGATATCCTAAAACACCTTGAGGGACGCCTCATCGGTGTAAGAAGACTGGTACCAGCTCAACAACAAAGACATCAAAGACATATACAAAGGTATGCACCCTATATTGTGAGGTCACAACTCTTCTAAGCGGGGAGATCTGTCAGGGATATTACCAATGACATATGTGTCATACCTGTCATACCTGTCATACCATGTCATGTCATGTCATGTCATATGTTATAATGACATACAATCGTCAAGTAATGTCAGTACGGTCGACTATGACATGTACAGTCATAATGTCTGTCATCCACTTAAGGTGAGTGGCATCTGTCATCGAGAGGCCAGGTATGGCATCGAGATGGCGAAGCAAGACAAGTTCGTGAAGAACCGAAGAGTTCTGAGAGGACGCGTCTTCGCTTCAAGCATGAACTGAACAGCATGCGAGTATCAATGGCTATTTCGACCAGCCGATACGGTTAGTTCACCCAATGCTCTCGGGTTCACAACCCGATGGTGGTAACGCGTATGACGCGTGAGGGCATTGAGGTAATATGAGGAGCATTGTGCTCAAGCAAGCACTTCTGGACACCAGAGCGCTGCACTCATACCCCACCAAGTATTATCGCGTGTTGCTACAGTTCAATAGCAGCCGCGTCGTCTATCAGGTTCATATAGAACCGTGGCATCCCTTTCCGTTGGAGCGATGCCACATTGATCAATATCCCACGCTGTACCACATGTCATAAGCTTTGATTCTAGCTAAAAAATATACTTAACTACCTCACGAGAGTAAAACAAATCATCATTGGAAGACCTTCTCCTTCGACTAAATGAGAAATGGGTGGCGATGAGTGACACTTCAACTACTACACCACACAGTCACGTGCTTTTATGACGCGATCTCCTACATTTAGACAACTAAAAGTTTTCAAAGGATATACGAAATAGATGACGATTTAAAAAAATTCATGTATAGCTTATAATATATATCCATATACGCACATTCCATAAGACACACGGGCATATGATGATCTAGAGTGCAAGGGAAATATCTAGCCTACCCGCATAGTCATGACTTTTCAAATTGCTTCCGTCGCTCTGTCCATCCGTACGCCTCCTTGTGACCACGAGGTCTACCACTACGGCGGCGTGCTCCATGTGTCTGCCGGTTCTGTTGTTGTAGATTTTCAAAATCTTTATCCGCAGCACAATGTACCTCATCACACGGTGGTCTAGGCTCCGGAAATTGTCGCTTTCTCTTTCGAGGTGAATGAGCCTGCAACAAATGTTCACTCACACTCCAAAGTTACTATCAAATGTCGCTCATCATTGTTTAACGCGATGCAAACTCCACACCTCTTCTACATCCTTATATGTGCACATCCTTTGTGCATAGCTCGAAAAAACACCATAAAATCACGTGGTCGGTGCGTGTGCAACACCTGCTCAGGTGGGGCCAGCTGCGCCGATGTGGTAGGAGGAGCTTGTGGTGCCTCGGGGGGCGCTTGTGCCTGAGCATCATCCACCCCACCCGATGATCTGTGTGTCAAGCTTGTCACTCCACTCCTCTTCTACTACATCCATGTATGTGCGGATGACGCGTGATATATAGCCCGTAAGAAGCTCGCTCATCAACTCACAAGGTGTGTGCGGCACCTGCTCAGGTGGGGCCAGCGGCATCGATGGTGCAGCAGGTGCTTGGGGTGCCTCGGGGGTTGCTTGTGCCTGAGCACCATCCACCCCACCCGATGATCTGTGTGTCAAGCTTGTCACTCCACATCTCTTCTACATCCTTGTATGTGCGGATGCCGCGTGATATATAGCCCGTAAAAAGCTCATCAAATCACAAGGTGTGTGCGGCACCTGCTCAGGTGGGGCCAGCTGCGCCGATGGTGCAGCAGGTGCTTGGGGTGCCTCGGGGGTTGCTTGTGCCTGAGGGCCCTGAGCACCATCCACCCCACCCGATGATCTGTGTGTCAATCAAGCTTGTCACTCCACATCTCTTCTTCATCTCTGTATGTGCGGATGGCGCGTGATATATAGCCCGTAAGAAGCTCGCTCATCAACTCACAAGGTGTGTGTGCGGCACCTGCTCAGGTGGGGCCAGCGGCATCGATGGTGCAGCAGGTGCTTGGGGTGCCTCGGGGGTTGCTTGTGCCTGAGCACCATCCACCCCACCCGATGATCTGTGTGTCAAGCTTGTCACTCCACCCCTCTTCTACATCTCTGTATGTGCGGATGACGCGTGATACATAGCCCGTAAGAAGCTCATCAACTCACAAGGTGTGTGCGGCACCTGCTCAGGTGGGGCCAGCGGCATCGATGGTGCAGCAGGTGCTTGGGGTGCCTCGGGGGGCGCTTGTGCCTGAGCATCATCCACCCCACCCGATGATCTGTGTGTCAAGCTTGATTGTCACTCCACTCCTCTTCTACATCCCTGTATGTGCGGATGACGCGTGATATATAGCCCGTAAAAAGCTCGCTCATCAACTCACAAGGTGTGTGCGGCACCTGCTCAGGTGGGGCTTGCGGCATCGATGGTGCAGCAGGTGCTTGGGGTGCCTCGGGGGTTGCTTGTGACTGAGCACCATCCACCCCACCCGATGATCTGTGTGTCAATCAAGCTTGTCACTCCACATCTCTTCTTCATCTCTGTATGTGCGGATGGCGCGTGATATATAGCCCGTAAAAAGCTCATCAACTCACAAGGTGTGTGTGCGGCACCTGCTGAGGTGGGGCTTGCGGCATCGTTGGTGCAGCGGATGTTTGGGCTGCCTCGGGGGTTGCTTGTGCCTGAGCACCATCCACCCCACCCGATGATCTGTGTGTCAAGCTTGTCACTCCAATCCTCTTCTACATCCCTGTATGTGCGGATGACGCGTGATATATAGCCCGTAAAAAGCTCATCAACTCACAAGGTGTGTGCGGCA
The DNA here is from genome assembly GCA_001247695.2 of Cymbomonas tetramitiformis. Lineage (NCBI taxonomy): Eukaryota > Viridiplantae > Chlorophyta > Pyramimonadophyceae > Pyramimonadales > Pyramimonadaceae > Cymbomonas > Cymbomonas tetramitiformis. The sequence continues at coordinate 7,583 of LGRX02003809.1, read as the reverse complement.
CCACCTGCTCAGGTGGGGTTTGCGGCATCGATGGTGCAGCAGGTGCTTGGGGTGCCTCGGGGGTTGCTTGTGCCTGAGCACCATCCACCCCACCCGATGATCTGTGTGTCAAGCTTGTCACTCCACTCCTCTTCTACATCCCTGTATGTGCGGATGACGCGTGATACATAGCCCGTAAAAAGCTCGCTCATCAACTCACAAGGTGTGTGCGGCACCTGCTCAGGTGGGGCCAGCTGCGCCGATGGTGCAGCAGGTGCTTGGGGTGCCTCGGGGGTTGCTTGTGCCTGAGCACCATCCACCCAGTGTCGACAACGAATCCAATCCGAACTCGTCGAATCCGATGGCCAAAATGAACTAACACTTACGGGTCAAGGCTGGATGAGATGGGTACCCAAGCGGGTGCCTAGCTCGACGGATCCAAGCTGCTGCGAAACCTTTCGGATACGGATGATAACGGATTTAAGATAAATAGGAACTTATCAGATACGGGTCACTAGCGGATGCAGGCGAATAACGAACTTGCCGAATTCGAATCCAAGTACACTATAACTCGTCGGATTCGAATGCAAAATGACAAATTTACAATATTGGTATGCAATTGTATGCCATGGTAATCGGCAGGAATATGATGCTATTATAGATAGCGCGAGGACATATCATTACACAAATTCATAGCTATCCTTATGGCAAACTTCTTGAGTCATAGTTACCAGCAAATAATCAAATTACACCGATGGTACACAATTTCCAAGGGATCAAGATCAAATATGAAGATATGATGCACATAATTATACATAGAGCTATACGCTCGCAAGTGGCCTACAATGGGCAGTTTCCTTAGAGCACCCTTGGGAGTTATATTAGGCTACAACTGCAATGTCCTATTCTAAGTCACACTCTGCCTCACAATCAGAAACCTCGTCCTCTTCATATTCAGGCTCAGGAATCTCACGCCCATACTTTTTCAAGTAAGCTGCTCCAATTTGATCAACTGTTGGGCGAAGAAATTCATACTGCCAGTTCGTGCGGATAAACATATACATCTCAAGCATATTGGCAGACAAATTCCTAGAATGAAAGTCAGCGAGCGATGCTCCCGCCCCGCTAAAGACGAATTCTATGTTAGCAGAGGCAGACCGCTTGCTCCCAGCGTCCGCACGAAATACAGCGACGTGGATAGGGAAGTCAGTAGCGTGTGCGGTGTAAAACGCACACTGATCAAACTCGTCCGTTTTCTTGTCCACAAACTTGCCTGAGGTCACGCGGGTCTCACATAGCTTTTCAAACAAATCCTTCTCCGCAGATATCAACGCGCTCAGAAGATCCTCCACGTTCTCAGTTGCACCTACTGAACGTGCAATAGATGCAGGTTGTGACCTCAAACTCCCCGCTAAGTCTATCAGGCCAGTACGGCGGCGCTTGGTGCTTCTCACCTGAGAGCCGCTCCTCTCAAGCACCTCTCGCACAGCTTCCTGATCACTTGCTGAGGCAGCAGTCGTGGGTTGGGAAATGCTCGATGAACTTTCTGTCAGTGTGCCACCTTCTTGAGATCCACGGAGTTTAATGGCGCCCACGGAATACAGGTGCTTGCCTCGCAGCCGCAGTTGCCTGTTGTAGACGGCATCCATGAGTTCCAGGCTCGCGGACTTGCCGATGAAAAGCGGCCCTGTCTCACTGGTGTCGATCGAGGGGTTCATTTTCAAAGCGAGGAGGGTGTCATCGTCCAGAGTAAGCAGCCGTTTCTCAATCTGCTCAGCGGTGATACGTCGGAACTGCAGAAAATGACTTCGCTCTCTCCTCAGGGGACATGTCGTTGAACCATTTTCCGGGCATGCTGACGACGACAGAAAGGTCGACCTGCTGCTGGCCAGGGTATTTCTTAACGACTTCGCACGGCAGGGCACTCTGCTTCTTGGATGGCGTGGTTCCGACCACATTGGCCCATCTGGCTGGGGGCATTGGAATACCTTGTAGGGATCGAATTTTATGGAGTTATGTTGTGCTGAGCGTGATCCCTTTGACTTTAATTTGAATTTCGTGATCAAGGCTTTGCGTTATATACGGGTCCAGATATCCAGATTCCAATGTAAAATCTGAACATTCATTTTGCGCTGGGAGATCCGACGGATAATCGGACGCGGATCCGAGATTTTCGGTATCCGACGGGCACGGCATCGGCACGGATGCGGATAAATCGTGCAATCCGTTCATGCGGACTCGCTGTATGACATACCCGCTCGGACGCGAGTCATCGCGGATGCAATGAGCTGGCATAACTCGTCCCTTCGGATCATGTCGAACTCAAGGAGCGCAAAAACTCGTCAGATTCGGGTCGACGCCGAATCCTGTCCCCGTACCCAACCCGTGGGCTCGGATCCGGAACTAACCGGTGACCCGTCCCTCGTATTCCGGGTCTGACCCGCATCCGTTGTCGACACTGCATCCACCCCACCCGATGATCTGTGTGTCAAGCTTGTCACTCCACTCCTCTTCTACATCCCTGTATGGTGCGGATGACGCGTGATATATAGCCCGTAAAAAGCTCATCAACTCACAAGGTGTGTGCGGCACCTGCTCAGGTGGGGCTTGCGGCATCGATGGTGCAGCAGGAGCTTGGGGTGCCTCGGGGGGCGCTTGTGCCTGAGCACCATCCACCCCACCCGATGATCTGTGTGTCAATCAAGCTTGTCACTCCACATCTCTTCTACATCCCTGTATGTGCGGATGACGCGTGATATATAGCCCGTAAAAAGCTCGCTCATCAACTCACAAGGTGTGTGCGCAGCACCTGCTCAGGTGGGGCTTGCGGCATCGATGGTGCAGCAGGAGCTTGGGGTGCCTCGGGGGTTGCTTGTGACTGAGCATCATCCACCCCACCCGATGATCAGTGTGTCAAGCTTGTCACTCCACTCCTCTTCGACATCCTTATACGTATGAATGCCTTGTGATTTGTTGCCCGCATTAATCTCATCAACTCACAAGGTGTGTGTGGCACCTGCTGAGGTGGGGCTGGCTGTACGGATGTGGCAGTAGGAGCTCGGGGTGCTTCGGGGGCCGCTTGCGCCTGAGCACCATTCACCCCAACCAATAATCTATGTATCCCACAAGTTCCTACTCACAATATAAGCTTAACACATAGATAATTGGTCGGGGTAGATGGTGCTTAGGCACACGCGACCCCCCAAGGCACCACAAGCTCCTGCTGCCACATCGGGAATTCCCGGCGCAGCCAACCCCACTTGAGCAGGTGCCGCATGCACCGTGATTTAATGAGATCAATGTCGGCTATGCATAAGGAGCCTGCACACATAAGGATCTAGAAGAGCACCATTAATCTCCATCCACAGATAAATTTGGGGATAGGATGTTCATGGATGTAAATTCAATATCTAAAAGATAATTTTAGTTGGAGGGATTGGAATCCTTCAATCATGGGGAGGGTCCCTACCTCAGAGGCAGCTTGCCGGACAACATGGATGCTGTCAACAGCTTGGGAAAATATTGCCTCCCAATCCATTTCTTCCCACGCTATCTCCATGGCATCATCCGCTTCATCGAATGGTATCGTTTTCGTCTGTGCAGCATGCCTTCTCATACTGGTGTTTTGATCAAGAGTTGAGGAGGCAAACAATTCGCTCACCGCAGCACGGAGTTCACGTTTTTCACTCACGCCTTGTATCAACTCGATACGCTCAAACACCGTATGTGCTTCCCCATTATATATCAAGGTGGCAAAGTGTCGAAATCTTCGGCGACACTGGTCATGAGAGGCCCCATGGGGAAGTTCATCCGCGGCACGCTCAAATATTGCTCCGGCATCACTGGGGCTTGCGATGAAATATGCAAGCAAAGAAGCATGACCCATAGTCTCAAGCGCCTTCGCGCGCTATGCCACGCACACAGTACAAACACACGTCTGTCGGCGTGTGGTGCACTTGTCACACGGACACACCACCGGACAGGCATCATACTGCACCTTATACTTCTCCTCCCTTTCTCGTTGCTCATAAAAGTATTCACTCAAGAACACCTCACCTGCACATACAAGCGCATGCACGAATATATCCCACAGTCACGAGAGTATGACTATTCCAAGCATCATGCCAAAGTTTAGAAGAGCATGCGCTTCTCTCCCACCACACACATCGTAAAAATGACATATGGGTATATAAGGCTGTATATATACATATACTTCGAAAGTACATATATATATATACTATAGAGTATATACTATATAGTATATATATATATATATATAGTATATATATATATATATATATATATATCTACTATATATATATATATGAGGCAATGGGTAAGACCTGTGGATGGTGGAAGCTCCGTCACCAGTGCATATGGCACGGGCATTCCAGCTTCCCGAGCCAAATCATTTGCCTCGATCTTTAACACGGTTCATAATGGTCCACGATAGGAGAATCCAAGACGCCCATGTTAAACAATCGCTTATGCTCTTGGTCGATAGTGAACATGATCGCCCCTTTCATAGTCAAAGCGGCCGCTAGACCGGGAGACGACCCGGGATTGGCGAAATGTTGCTGCTGAGCATGAAGAATCTCCACCTTCTCACCTCGCTTGCAAATCCACGATGTCAAGTTGTGTTTCCTGCATGCACACATTGCCGTCATCCCTTCCTTGCGGTGCCATTTTGTGCTAAATAAACACACATCTCATGCGAATGGTGACATCTGCATATGGCCCTAAGCCCATATTTCATACCACATGCCTTACTATAATGTATCACAAGAAAATGCTATTGTTTGATAAGATCAACTACGATGATGTGGTGATATCGATATTCATAGTTGACGAGTCTCAGATGACCTCACTCATCATGTAGTCGCCCAATTGTGCTCACCTCCCACGTGGCTTCCGCGCAGGTGGATTCCCCTACATAGCCTCGGCTCCGCATGCTCTACTCGTGGGCAGTATTGTTTTGTGTGTAAACTAACTAGCGGAGTCCAAAGTGCCGCTCAGAACAGATTTGTTACCTATCGTGCACATATTTATCTGACTATCGACGCATCATATAAGACGACAACCTGGCCTTATACTTGCATGGGGTACTCCGACCCCCCCCCGCGCAATGGTGGTATCCACGCGTGGGGCACTCCCACCCCCGCGCACGTGATGGTGGTATCCACGCGTGGGGCACTCCTGGATTTCCGAAGGCATTGGCGACAAACAATAATAAAGTGATGAATGCGGATATATTCACGGATCGATGAAAGCCCCGTGTATTGGCCCTGCCAATTCCGTCTGGTTGCTTACTTTCGTATCGCCGATTCTTGATTGTAACTCTTGTTCTATCCCCGCAGGTTACCACCAATAGATTTTGTGCACAATTCCTGTTCCAGCCCACCAACAGGCGGCTTTGATGATGATAGTGCCACCAACTTTGAAGAATGGGAGCTATGCGGGCTTCGCACGCACTCCTCAAGTCCTCATTATGCCCGACGACGACGACGGTGGAATGGATTTGCATTACATTAGACGACCTTCCGACCAAGTCCCCCCGAGTCTGCTCATTCCCTGCACATCCACTAGTGGGGCGATCCTTCCCCCTTCCTCACACCCCATTGCATTTCCCCAATGCCCTGCTGGCGCGTTGATGGATTCGGGCCATTCAAACAATTTCCAGATGCCCTGCAAGTTTTAATTTTGCCATCCGTTGTTGTGTTTATAATTTGTGTTCCTCACAGGTGAAGCTCATGCCATTTGACAGGTGGATGACCTTACAGGTCAAGTACGATTTCGAAGAGGAAACCATCTTCTGGCTTGCGCAGAATTCTCATACCAGCAAGGTTACCGCAAGTGGTGACAATTTAGCTGATGTTTTTCTTTATTGTGACAAATCGATTCATGCTCTGTAAATTGCCTTTAACCCGAGATTTATGAGCACCAAGCATACTCTTAATTTACTTTGCGAACGTTTGCTATATACATGACGAAATGATTACTGTGGTTGCTTGGCTTCAACACTAACAGAATGTATTACATTCACTTTGCAACGTCTGGCGCCTTTATCATGCATACAGTGCTGTTGCTGACTGCTTGCATACCATCTTTAATGCCAATGGTATCGATGATAGAAGTGGGCCTGCTTGGTAAGGTGATACACGCATAAGTGCCGTTGTGTCGCAGCAGCATGCCACATTCCGTTCTCTGATAGCTCTATCGAAATTCTTTGTCGATGCATGTCAAAATGATGTCAGTCTCCTGTTCAAACTGTTGGAGCCAATGGAGCATGTCAGCGCGATAGACCTGAAACTTGCCTGGATTTCCTTCGGGCGTAAAGAATGGAATCGGGCGGCCTATTCCACTTTTCAACAGTGTACGGATACTATTCCTCACCTGGAACGCACCGTGTTACCCATCAGTCCAATTCCGAAACAAAAGCGAATGCGCATGGAAGCTAACGGCCGGAAGGTACTATATGGCCAAAACAGCTCACCTTCGACACGCCATCAGAGTGCTTCCCCCAACCTGTGATGACACCCACGTTTGGAGTCCCAGGTCGTAGCAACACGTCTTGATGAGTCTTCAGCCATCGAAGAAAGCAGAGCAGACACACCCTGCCATACCAAAGATTCAAGCAAGTTATAAAGAGAGAAAGGGAAACCCATTTCCAACAATAGGGTGTGTGTAATACGAACCAATCGGAGTTCTCGGGCGTGAAAAAGCATGCGACGACAAGACCAATTCTGATCCTCTTCAGCTTACCATCAGGGCGCTCCCCCATGGCAGCTTCATCTACCCGGGCGCGGTCCCATGGCAGCTTTTACCTACTTGGGCCCAGCCAGAAAGGGGTTGACGGGGGTGGGCAGGGAATTAAGAGCCACCCACTTGGATCCAGTTTCTGACAAACCGTGGAGGTCCACTGCAATCTCCTCCATGTTCAAGTTCTCCACCCGCTGCACGTAGTTGGCATAGAAGCCCAACCTGACTCCTTTTTGGTACACCTGCTCGCACCACAGACGCCACAGGCACCTTGATTTTCGTCCATGCAGGGTAAGCAGGCACACCTCACCATCGGAACAGGATCAGCAGGGTGATCTCTCTGTTACACAAACACACTCTCTGGATGCATGGCCGGCACGCTTGAAGAATCGCAGAGCATTGACGGCACAAGTCGTTGGAATCTGCAGTGCCTGCTGATCGTTTTGGCGTAACGACTGAATGCCGAGGACCACTCTAGCTCACAGTGGTCAAAACCCTAAAGCAACCCTGAAAAACCCTGATTTTGGGTCCCCATACAGTGTTTGCAAGGAAGAGAAAGCTGTGATCAGATCAGAGCCGTAGGATCAGATCTGTGGAGAACGTCGGTGATCATCTGATCGGAATGATAGATGAAGGGATGATGACGCCGATCTCAGGGCTTGCACGACTCTAAGTAGCAAAGCGTGCCGAAGCAGGAGTAGTGCTTGCAAAGCAACAAGCATTCGCCTTGCGTGACTGTGATTGGTCGCTGAGTAGTGCTTGCGAAGCAACAAGCATTCGCCTTGCGTGACTGTGATTGGTCGCTGAGTAGTGCTTGCGAAGCAACAAGCATTCGCCTTGCGTGA